>VZTB01011863.1:188905-389805 GCA_013397245.1 Thryothorus ludovicianus | reverse complement strand
AAAGGACTCATCTTGGAGTTTGTGGAGCACTTTATCCAGTGGGGGGGACTCCATACCAGAGCATGGGAGTCTTCCTCTGAACAGCAACAGAGAAAATGTGTGATGAACTGATTGCAACCCCCATTCCCCATCCCCCTGTGCTACTGGGAGAAGGAAGTAGAGAATTTGTGACTAAAGTTGAGGCTGGAAAGAAGGAAGGGATGTGGGGAAGGTGGTTTTAAGATATGCTTTTGTTTCTTGTGATCCTACTATTTGATTGGTGATAAATTAAAATAATCTTTCCCTAGCTGAGTCTGTTTTGACTGTGATGGCAGCTGGTAGTGATCTCCCCCTTACCTTATTTCAACCCATGAACCTTTTGTTGTATTTTCTTTCTTCCTTCCTTCCAGCTGGGGTGGGGAGTGATAGAGCAGCTTTGGTGGGCACCTGACTTCTAGCTGGGGTCATTCCACCACAGAAGTACAAGGCTTTTGAGTAGAAATAGGGAATTAATCTGTGATCTTACAATTACAAGCGTGCTGAAATAAGAAACAGCTCCCTGTTGAGGTGCCTACCTGGGACATTGGGAAATATTGGTGTTTTTTCTATGTGAGAAAATGATTTACAACATCCAGGGAGAACTTTGTATGGTATCTGCTGGCTTACTTCATATTTTTTCTTAATGCTACTTACCTTTGTGAAGCAAAGGTGAGAGCAGAGAAATACACAGGAATCTTCTACAGGAGGAATACCCAGGGACAGGGGTTGTATAATGCAGGCCTGCTGCCCATTCTGCATCCTTGCAAAGCCTTCTTGATGTGGCTTGTCCATTCATTTGCTGCTCAACTCTGCAGCTGCTTTGTCCTTAGTAGCTGGGTGGACTGAATGAAACCATATGATAGGACTAGGAAGGAATTTTATACTTTATAAAAGTAATAGAAATAATTGTCTCGTATAATGGGCAGTAAGAGTCATCACAGTGCAAAGAAAGTGAGCTGGATCACTTGCTGGATTATCTTTAATCTTTTTGCAGGTGTAAAGCAGCTGGGTGTGGAACTTCTGCATGGTTTTAATTTTTGCTTGGGATCATAGCAATCTGGAAATGCTCAAAGTATTTCTCAAAGTACCAAATTTTGGATATACTTGAAACAGCACATGTTTGTTTTCCCCTTTGAGCATGCATGTGCTAAAGTTCTTTTTTCTTCCATCAAAAAAACTGTTTAAAATCTTAAGGGTTTGATTTAGCTCCACTGGATAGAAATGTAATTCTTTCAAAGTTTTACTTGTTCAGGTCCTAAATTCCTCTAGAATTTCCACTATTTCCATTCCTTCAGCCATCGCATCCTCCTTTGAGTGAATTGTCAAAATTTTCAATGAAAATGGGACTAAGTAAAAAGAACCCTATCATTTAAAAACCATAGAATTGAAAAACCTAAAAGTACTTTTCATCTTTTCATCTATTCATTTTATATTATTCTTCTTGGTTTGATGTCAGTGGGTTTGTGTATTGTTAAAATACTAACATATAACCAAATATTTCAGAGGGTGGTCAACTTCATGATACCTTTATATATAAAGTACTACATTAAATTGAATAAACATCCATTCATTCTGTAGTGTGCAACAAAGACATTAGGCTTTGAAGCTTGAACAGATAGTTTAATCATCCTTTCCTGTGACTATGGATTTTCTTTTTTAAAGATTAATCTGATTTGCCTTTAATTGAATTTTTCCAGAAATGATGGAAAAAGAGAGAGGACAGTTAAAGAATTGCAAAGGACTAGGCTTTCAAATGAAGTTTTGATGCCTTTGGCTAAAGTAGGCATCCACAGCATTATTCTTATCCTCTCCAGCCTTCGACATTACTTATACTAAAACAAATAATAGCATTAAGTATAATTTGTTGAAAAAGACAATGAATTGCACTAATGGGCTTGCTCCAGGAATCCAAACCTGTTTGGAAGATAAATAGGAGAAAGGAATAGAAGAAAAAGATAAGAAGACTGGAAAAAGTAATTTCTGTTTCTTATTCTGGTCCTTGCAGGAGGCAAACAAAACTCGCAGACTTATTCTTTCCTTTACACATTAAGCTTATTTTAAATCCCCTCCTGTGTACATTTTACAGCATCTCTCTTGGTTTCATAGCAAATATTGCAGTCATCACATTGGAAATAACACCTTAGCTAAGCCAGCCCTACCCTCCCTTTTTAAAAGTGGAGAACTAAAATAAAAAGAAAAGAAAATAAGGAAAAAAGTCGGTGAGGAGCTATTTACATAAATGTATGCCTGATGTATGAGGATCTCGTTGAATCTGGTAGCACTGATAATGTTTAGGTCCTCAGTTACCTTGTTTTTCTTTGAACTTTGAGACCACAGCAGTAACTGATGAGCAGTTCTGTGTATCTCTTGTAAAATAGGCATGACCCAAAAGTAGTCTTTTAATTGCATTAGGAGTTCTCACTTGGATTGATTCCAATTTTATGTTGTCTTTATGGCTCTTTATCAACACTCATTGTTAGAGATTGCTGTACCTTTCTCTTAGACTTAAACCAATTTCTGCAGGGTTTTTTTTTGCTAAATTATATATAATTATATGTAATTATATATAACTACTTTATATAATTTCTGGTTATTTAATTACGTGCCCCAGTATTTGTTTCCCTTGTCACTGGCCCAACTGAACTTTCAACTCCTTAGTGGTCTCCCAAACTATTGCACCAGGTAGTAATTTCTATTAAATTATTTTCTCTTTCCCTTTTTGGTAACGTAGATACTTATACATGTGCTCAGTCAAAATTTGAACTTTGGGATTTCCTGCAGGAGTAGGTTGAAACATTTCTTACGCAGAGTCCTATTATCGTATGCAAGGTTAATTTCATCTGTACCATCTGAGTGTCAGATTGATCAGCTCTTTTGTTTTTCTTGAGTCCATCCAAGGAGGGAAAGTTCTGTGGAATCTCAAGATGCTTGATAAGAGAGAAGTAACAGCAGAGGCTTTTCACAGACAAGATTAGATCATGATTTCCAGGGGGACTTCAAATTCATTTGTTGCAGCCAGAAATCTGAGCTGCCAAGTGTGGTTACTTCCTTAAGCTGCCCACCCTATATTGTGTCCCAGTCAGTGGGGTATCAGTCCAGCAGCTCAAATGCTGTGGTAAGCCTCCTTTTTCTTTAATCCATAATAACTGATTGCCAGCTCCTGGCACAGCATATTCTTCTTGGAGTGGGAATAAATCCAACAAAGCACGAAATGCCAGAATATATTGGATTTAAAAATACAAGTCTTCTGTGACTTCAGATGTTGGAGCATGAATACAAACTCTCTGCTCTAGACTGGAGTTTGTGTGCTTTACTGAATCATATGAAAAATAAACAGTCAGACCATCTCATTTAAAGGGTTATTTGCTTTCAAAAATATATATTGTCTTACTTGGGTTATAATATGTATCAACTCCTTACTTTAGTCTTCAGTGTATATCATGGAAGCCTTTATACTATTGATACAAAATCTTCTTTTCAAAATCTGCTGAAAAGATGATGAATTCTTTAATCCTCTCTGCACCTTTATATAATCTGCATAATTATACATCTTGTATATTTTAAAGCTGCAAATATGAAGTGTGATCTTAGCATGTAGTGCTAATCCCTGTGAGTTTATTTGGTTTATATTGAATACCTCTAATAGTAGGAATTGTAGTCATGTTGGAGAATGATTGTACTTAAACTATTGGTCCACTGAATTTTTTTCTTACCTATCCCTAAAATGTCTCCTGGAGTGAAGATTGAAGTGGTTTGCTTTATCAGTAGTTTTGGCAGTGCTCTCCTGACTGTTAAGTCAACTATTTTTAACGAGAGATTTAAATTGTATCTGTGGCACAAATAATTGAAGTATCAAACATCATCTTGAAGTAGTAGTTACTGCCTTTGCTGAGTTTTGAGGGAGAAATACAAAATAACATTTGAACAGCAAAACAGACCATGTTAATGTGTACTTGAGGGACAATTGATGTATATGCACAGGCAGGTGAGATTGATTTCTGAAAATGCAGATGAGATGTGACGTTACTGTTTCTCTGAGGTCTCAAATATTCATTCATGTTCTTCACATACTTGGGCATTCATCTTCAGCTAACTCAGTTGCTTTACCATCAACTCTGCACAGCTCTCATTGCTGCAGCTGTGGACTTGAGCAAGAGGTCATTGACTGCATCCCTTCTCAATTTTGTATGTGTTTCTCCAGCCCCGTTTGGAGATCTCTGTTTTTCAGTCTGTCTGCCAGGTAGGATTTGGATTCATAGAGGGGAAGCAAACAAAACTATGCCTCTTAACCTTGCTTGCTGTTGTAAATAAAGAAAGATAGGAAAGACGGAGGAAACGAGCCCAAGCAATGCTTGCATTAGACTTTTCAAGGTAGTTCAGGCATTGCTTTCTGCTTGATTTCAGGCTTAGGAAATATAATATCTGAAACTGTCCTCTATGTGTACTTTATGTTGCCATGTATTCATATATAGACTTAGTGCAGCTAAGAATTAGCCAGAATTGAACCATTTTACAATGGCATTTTATCTTTGTTGCACTAATAATTACTATTAAAAACCAAAGAAAACTCATAATATGTGTAACTTAAACACATAATTTTCTTTTTTGACCCCTCTTAATAAAACCACATCCTAAATCATGTATCTAATGTTGTAGAAAACTCGTGGCATGAATGTAGTTGTACTTCTGATTATTCCAAAATCTTTTGTTCCAGCATAGAAATACAAAGAAATAGTATGAAGGATACTGATGTACTTGTCATTTTTGGAGATTTTATCTATTTACATTATCTATTTCTTATCTATTTATAGGCAATCTTGCATTTATGTACATATATGTATGTGTAAACCAAGCCTAAATTAATTATATCTTTACAGCCTCACCCTTACCAGGAAATGCTGTTATTTTAAATGTTTGCAAGTAGAACAACTTCATCAGTTGTGCCCAACAAGAAAAACAAATTAATAGGAACAATGTGTGGAAAACATGAATGCAGAATGGGACTGAAATCCAAGTGGAAATAAATATAGATTCAGATTAATTACTTGATGAAAGAAACTGACTTAGAATAGCCTCAAAGATTTTTTGAATGCATGGGACTGTTACTATTAGGTAGAGGTAGAAATAGTTAAATGTAAATTGCCCTAACATTTTATTTGCAAATCCCATTAATTCTCAAAGTAGAGGGAGCAAATATAACAAGGTAGAGATGCAATATTGCATTATTTTTCCACATTACTTAATGCATATTAATCAAGATTTTTAGGGTTCCTATTTCTTGCTGTGCAGATCCTGTAGTATTGCATAAATTTTGAAAATTCAAAGAATCTGCTGTATGTCCTTTCAGTCATTATTGCTGCAATGTCTTCATACTTGTCCCTTTGTATGCCAGACTTAATGATCTCTAGTTGAATTATGAGATGTTTATGCAGTGATGCAATATGAGAGAAGTGTTAACTTATACTTGGAAAGCTAGCTAATATATATAACCTTTAGTCGGGTTATTTTCTCAGAATTCTGTAAAAGGTTAAAACCATACCCTTCCTGACTTTCTTCTTAGGCAGTAATTAGCAGCAGGAAGAAGTGAAGGAAGAAATTCTTGCTTTCAGTGTAGTTCTTCAGTATGAAATCTTCATGCAGCAGAGAAGCCAGGGTTTTCTGAGAAATCTCTCTCTATGAATTTGGATAGTGACAAAACTGCATTGAAGAGCAAATATTTTTGATTCTATAAGATTCCAAATTGTTCTAAATGGAAAGTTTCCTCAGAGAGTATTCAAGGAAAGAATAAAATTATATATTTGTCTGGGCACTGAAAAAATTGCTATGGAAAGACAGCATCAGTAAACTGCCCTTTGAGACACAGAAGGTGCTGCTTTTAGGCATATAAATACATTGGTGGAAACACTTCCTAACCTGCTTAGGTA
This sequence comes from Thryothorus ludovicianus, assembly GCA_013397245.1. Classification (NCBI taxonomy): domain Eukaryota; kingdom Metazoa; phylum Chordata; class Aves; order Passeriformes; family Certhiidae; genus Thryothorus; species Thryothorus ludovicianus. Next base: position 383,863 of record VZTB01011863.1, on the reverse strand, counting down.
CATAAATTTTCTACTAAAATCTTAAATTGGATGCGAAATTATTCTTCTGTGCATGCAGAGGAGATGTCATTTAAACCTTGGTACACGTCTGTGCAGCAAAGCTTTTCTGGGAATTGCATGCCTTTGCCATCCATAACACACTGACAGTCTTGAATTCATTCAAAAATTGAATAAAGGCTGTTGGCTTTAGTAATGGCTGTGCCACATTTCCACTGTATAGGAAACGTGAGTTCCATTGCCTTCTCAGCCAGCAGAGTTCAGTGGCCCTGTTGATGCAAATGCTACTGTACAGCAAAATTGTACTACCCAGAAGGAAGCAAGAAATAAGTTGCAGGAACTGTCCAGTTGGTTAAGGCTGCCTAAAATGACGGCATATGGGTGAGTTGCTGTGTCACTGGTTTCCAAACTTCATTGAGTTTTCCTCCTGTGCACATCAAACAGTGAAAGTTCAGGGGGAGGCTATCACCTCACCTGTCTCTGACCATGCCCCCAGAGTTAATGGGTTAATCAGGGTTAATGCAGCCAGGTTTTACTGTACCACCTTTCTCTCCTGCCTTTGGTGAAGACAGAAATAGTACTTTGTGAACTCTACTCTGGAGAACAGGGTCTTACACTGCTACCCCATTGGTTCAAGGGTCTGATGTTTAGTAGTGCTGCTAGGACCTTAATTTTTGTGTAATCATCTCAGATGAAGAGAAATTTGCCTGAGTCTTGATGCAAATCACTCAGAAACATTGTGTGTACAGCCCCTTGTTTTGGGAGCTCAGAGCAGAAGAAGCCTTTACATAAACTTGCTTGTTTTCCCTCTGTCTGAGATAGGCAGTTTTTCCTTAAAGGGCTGTTTCCATTCACTCTGACATCCCTTGTGCTATCAAACTGGCATGCAAAATACCAAGATAAAAAGCATACTGTGGAAAGAATGGCCATAGTGAGTCACACTAAAGGTCCACCCAATCCAGTATCCTGTCTCGGTTAATACCTCATTAAATCTTGTGGCTTTAATTTAAACAATTTCGTGCAGCTGGGAGATAGCCAAAGGTTTGCTCCTGCCACCCTGTACATCACCAGAGTTAGAAAGCCTGGGGATGGTTGAGGGGCTCTGTGCCTTTTAAAGTGGGAAAAGTAAGCAACTGTGAGGATGACTTGAAAAATACAGTAACATGGTGTGCTATTTCTCCACTAATACTCTCTCAGTATTAAATACCCTTTATTTGAGCTGCATGCAACATCTGTAGATTTATTTAGTAACCCTGTATGAATTTCTCCTGCATCAACTTCCATATATTAAAAGCGGTTTGGTATAACTGAGAAGTGGGAAAATAGTTCTATGTGTTTTCCTGGTTACATTTGGTAAAACCACAATCTGATTACTTGGGATAATTTGGAAAAAAAGAGGCCAAAAGTTTTATTTAAAAATATTAATTTTTTTATTAAGTGGTGATTCTGTAAGTTTCAAGTACACTTTTTTTGCCTGTTCAGTAACTGCTGTGTTGACAAGATACAGCAGCTGGGTCTCCAGAGTTGTTGGTTTGGCATCTCTTTTGACTGTTAGAAGTGCAGTGCTATAATATTATTTTGTTTCTTGTAAATTGAGCATTGGAATCCTCATTATCTGGTTGCTTATGCTCTGGTTTTATCCTTTTAATTTTGGTGTCTATTAATAGGTCCATTTTGGCCTACTATGCATTTATTTTGGTTTATACTTAAAATTATGTTCTCAAGTACAGACTTTGTTAAAAATGAAACAGGATTCTCACAAATGGAAAAGATGATCTGTCAAGGGAATACAGTTTGGTTCTGTGAATCAGATAAACTTGTTTTGACAATTATTTTACTGATTCCTTTTAAGAAATATAAGTTGGACCATGTTTTCCATAAAAAGAAATCTTGCTGTGATGTGATGGTTTTCAACGTTAAAGACATCCACTGAAGGCTGCTGTAGCATTCCTGATGCCTCTCTGTACCCCAGGACAGCCAGCACATGCTGCTTTCACATGTACCTCTCCCGTGATGAAGTATCAGTGTTTTTGTGGAGCAGCTCCTTCCCCAGAGGCACTGAGCTTCCTTTGCAGACCCCTGCTTTCTCCTTCCCCATCTGAGCATCTGCCTCTCTCCTGCAGCTTCTACCATTCCTGCAGATCTGGGAGGCTCATCCCTGCAGGCACCAGTGGGTAAGTGCTTGCTGAATGATGAGCAGAGCTGAAAGGGCACGGTGCAGTTTAGTAGGAATTTGTGGTTTCTGCAGGATTGGTGACAGGAGAGCAGTGCCAGTGAGCAAGACCCCAGAGTCCGCTCCCGACCTGAAATACCTGCACTCATGATACAGAGCACATCCAGTTCACATTCAAGGCAGTGTTGTTAAAATTATTTTTTAAATTGATTTAAAAAATATAACTTATTGTATTTTTAAATTTCATTTTAAAGTTACAGCATTTATGGTAGCTGGCCCTGTACTCACTTTTTAGTGAAGATTGATAGCAGTGAACTCACTAAGTTGCTTGTTTTCTATTTTCCTTCTACATAAATTCTGTGGGTGTTTCATAAATAGCCATTTAGAAAATCACAGATGTGAAAATCAGCAAAACTTAGTAAATGCTCTAATTTGTAATTAGTTAATGTGCTATTTTGTTCAGTCTTCCTTTTCAAAACTATTCCTTATAATTTGTTTATTTCTTTTGGGTTGCTGGTGGGAGGAATCATCAGCTCTCTGTAATGTAGTCTATCTGGGTTTTTTTCAGTTATAGGCTGACATTTTTCTGATGATCTAAAAGCATGCAATTGTCCTTCAGTCACCTGCTGTTCAAATTCTCACACAGATTTAATTTAATGTTATTCTTTGATATTGCTCAATTTGGTCTCATGAGAGACATGCTTTGCCCTACAGTAAACACCTGTCACGGAAAAGGCTGGAAGAGATTTTAGAATGATCAGTTGTACAAACCACCAAACCAACAAACCAAATAATCTATAAATAATCTTTCTACCTCTACTAAGGTAATATTTTTTCATGTATTACAATACTTATACACAGTTTCATAGTTTAAAATCCTTTTTCCAGAACCTGGAATAAAAAACTGCTGCTTAATCTGTTTGAATGAAGGTAATATCCCAGTATTTGTGTAGCAGAACTGGAAAAGTGGATATTATGTCCTATCCCATAGACCCTAAGGTGTGTCTAATTTCTTACCCATTTTGATACAAGGTAATATGAATAATAAAATATGACTCTACCTTGCAATTATCTGTAATGTGAAGGAGAGATTTAATAATGGAATAATTATGGTTTTGCTTTGTTAAATTTTGGGAATTACATTAGGTGGGAGTAGCTTTTCCTGGAAATTGACTGCTCTGCAATGAAATGAATTCACCCTCAAAATTGCATTTTATATTGAAGGATGAGATGAGAGAATACAAAAGAGATTCAGTATTTCACAGTCTTGAAATTAATGGATCTCTAATACAGTACTCCAAAAATGTGTCTTTTACCACTATGATAATTTTTTTTAATAAACATAATGAATAAATATTTCTTAACTAAAATAAATTAGTAAAATAATACTTTTAACAGCAGTATGAGACCAAAATTGTATGTTTGCTTGACAGAGGGTTATATTTCATAAACTGTAAGAGCAAAGGAGGATAAAACCCAATGTAATTTATGTAATCTTTGTAAGCTTGGCTCTGCTGGGGAAGGGCTGGGGCTTGCTGAGGCCCTGACTGCTGGTGTCAGTCTCAGTCCTGGGATGGAGGAGTGGGATTTGTCCCAGACTCCCCAAACCAGCCAGGTGTGTGGGTTGAGACTGAAGTTGCACCTCCCCACCAGTGCCTGATACATAAACACTTGTTGTGTTTTGGATATTTGGCAGTGCCTTTTGGTAATGGCTGCAGCGTGGGATAGTGGGATAGTGTTTGGACAAGTGTGACTAGGAATTTAATCTACTTGTGAATGTGCTTAGCCAGAGAAGTGTATAAATGCACCTTGGTGAAAACTGAGCTTCCACAAAAAGGCTGACGAGTATTGTTGAGTGTAGAATCTCAGTTTTGGGCTTGCATGCCTGGTACTTTTTGAGTCAATGGTTCATTGAAGGGTGGCCACATCTGGTCTTACAGATTTGATTCAGAGATGTTCCTCAGACACAGTTGTTATATTACAGAAGCTTGGAATTTTTTTATTTTTTTTTGTAATACAATAACACTGTATTTTCTTCTCATTTTTCCCCATCTAGTTTTGTATCAAGACCTTGAGAATAAAATACACATGGCACAGATTGTAACATTTTTTCAGATGCTGTTAGTTCTGCTACTTCATGATTATATCTCAACTGAAGATGGCGAAACAAGAGCAAGTAGGTCTTAATTTTTGCATTTCAGATAAATGCAACCTCAAAGCTTACCTCAAATTTTTAGTATCCATTTTGGTGTTCACATGTACCCTTTTGTTGATGGTGATTTTATTGCAATATAATTTTCTTGGTGAAAATCTGATAATATATGAAAAAGAGCTGGAATATCTTCTTCATTAAGAAGAGAATGTCTTTATTTGTGTCTTGGAAAGTCTTGGAAATGCCCAAGGGTGCAGATGGAACTGTAAAGCTCCAGTCTTGATCTAAAATTGAGTCTTGAGTATTTTCATTTTCATTGTTTCAGAAGTTATGTTCTGAATAGCTTAGTTTTATGTGAGAAAATAAATAAGGAAGAATAAAGGTTCTGAGAGAGGAAGCTAACTCCAGTTCTGGGTCATACCTTGCACATTCTTCAAAATTAATATCAAAAATGCCACCAAACCATTTTTATACTCTAAATCTGGTTCATAGAAAATATTAAAGCAAATTAGCTTTCCTAAAGACAAAGTGACTGAATTAAAAAAATGTAGACTTGCCTTTAGCCACATCATACTTCCATATACTTAGATCTTTTCTCTCTAGCTTTGCTCTCAGTCCAGCAATTTTCAATATTTTACAACAAACCCCATAAAATTCCTTTTAGTCTTTAGAAAGAATTTTTATTTTCAGTCTCCAGAAGTATCCATCAAAATGAATACTCTGCTTTTAGCCAAGTCTAACAATGATGAGTCCCTCCCAACTGAAATTACTCTGGAATTCCTACCCCTGGACCACTGAGTGATGCACTCAGCATGCCCTTTGCTCCTTCTCCCAGTGTCTTTTCACCACCACCTGCATTGCAAAAGCATTTCTCCAGCAGATTGTGGTCACTTGCTTTCAAGGAAGATGAAGTCTTGTCTTGACCAGAAGTGTCTGTAGGCAGATTTCAGGGTAAGGTGAAGCTCTTCTTCCTGTGGTGGAGTTGCAGACTTAGAGAAAAAAATGGACAGTAATCCCCATGGCCTCCTGTGCCATGAGATCAAAATAATCCCTCCTGCTTTTGGCCATGTCCTTGGCACCTTGTGTCAGTTATCAAAACATTTTTAACAATCAATGAAAGGTGATTCCCTCCTTTAGAAAGTTATTCCCTTTATCTGAGAATGCACATATAGCATGGATAAGACTTTTCTATGGAAATGCTTCTATTTGTCCATGGCCTGTAGTTGATAATTTCATCTTGAAACTCAGTTTATGACTACAGCAAGGAGAGCTTGCCTAAATCATCATTATATAGTTATTAAATGTTTACGTGATTTTATGTTCTGGAGGTTGAGCTCATGCACTGAATACATTTCTTCTGTAAAAATCAGAATATGCTACCAGCAACATTCAATTGAGACTCGAAATTTTATAATAATAGTTCTGTAAATGCCATGTAACAGTGTCTGAAGTCAATTAAAATGTATTTGTAAAAGGATTCTGGAGTATTCAGGCTATAGCCTTCCTCCACAGTGTACTTGGTTTTCTAAAAAAATGAGTTTTTATGTATCTCTGCAGATGAGATATGAAAAGATCTAATATATATTCCTCTCAGTTTATTGAATGGAATGCAATTGCCAGCTAAGGAACTGAATTCCAGAATTTTTCATAGTTGTTTCTGGTGCTAATGTAAAAACCAGAATATGTTATGGCTTTCAGATAGCAAGTTGGATCTGTGTAGCTTACACAATCTTACATAAGTTTTCCCTGATGGACTCCGATAATATTTTTTCAGCTGGAATGTATTTGTCAATATAGAACCTAATATAAACACTAATTGATAGGAGAAGCATTTACTGTAGAGGAAGAAAGTGAAAGTGTTCATTAAAATATTTGTTTGTTATTTTTTTTTTAGGTTGCAGAACTGCTCCAGCAGATTTAGTTTTTATCTTGGATGGCTCTTACAGTGTTGGCCCAGAAAATTTTGAAATAATCAAAAGTTGGCTTGTCAATATTACAAGAAATTTTGACATAGGGCCAAAGTTTATTCAAGTTGGAGTTGTCCAGTACAGTGATTACCCTGTACTTGAAATTCCCCTCGGAACTCATGAATCCACTGAGAACCTCATCAGGGAAATGGAGTCCATACACTATCTGGGAGGAAATACAAGAACAGGAAGAGCTATTCAGTTTGCCTTTGACCATCTTTTTGCAAAATCATCACGGTTTTTAACAAAAATAGCAGTTGTTCTCACTGATGGAAAGTCTCAAGATGAAGTCAAAGATGCAGCAGCAGAAGCAAGGAAAAATAAGATCACTTTGTTTGCGATTGGTGTTGGCTCAGAAATTGAGGAGGACGAACTTAAAGCTATTGCCAATAAACCTTCATCAACTTATGTATTTTATGTTGAAGACTATATTGCAATATCAAGAATTAAAGAAGTTATAAAACAGAAACTCTGTGAAGGTAAGTGATTCTAAAATATTTTAGGTGTGCAAAATGTAATTCTGTACACATATTTTTTAATTTCACAAGCAGAATACATGATTGAAATAACCTGATAGTCTTTACTATGATCTTCTTTCTTTTTGATCTTGTTTGTGGAAATTCCTCCCAAAATGTTATTTTCTCTGTGAAAGATATATATTTGGGAAATATGATGTTTTTACACTTGCTTAATTTCAGTACGTATCCTTTTGCCCTAAGCCCAAATTATTTTTCATTGGTAAAGTTTGAAAACACTAAAATATTTTAGCAATTCTCATAGCGCCAAGAATTTAGAGTTTCCTTTATTTATTTCCTGGTTGCAACTGATACTCATGCACAATTCAGCATTTCTTCTAGAGAGGTGAGAGGACAGCCTACCATTACAACAGAAGTTCTGAATACATACTTCTAGTATGTATTAAAAAATACAGAAAAAGCCTCCTGGCAAAAATCATGGAATTGTAGAGTGGTTTGGATTCTAGAGGACCTTAAAAATGATGTAGTTGCAGCCCCCCTGCCATGGGAAGAGACACCTTTCACAAGATGAGGTTTCTTAGAGCCCTATCCAACCTGGCCTTGAACACTTTTAGGGATGGGGTATCTGCAACTTTTCTGGGCAACCTGTCCAAGTGCATCACTGCTCTGACAATAAAGACTTTCTTCCTAGTATCTAATCCAAACCTACTCTCCTTCAGTTTAAAGCCATTCCCTGTTGTCCTGTAACTACACACCCTTGTGAAAAGTCCCTCTCCAGCTCTCTTGTAAAGCTCCTTTAGGTACTGGAAGGCTGCCCTAAGATCTCCCCACACCCATCTCTTCTCCAGGCTGAACAACCCCAACTTTCTCAGCCTGTTTCCACGGGGGATTAACTTTATTAACTCTGGACCTGCTCCAGCAGGTCCACTTCCTTCTTATGTTGTGGCCCCAGAGCTGGACACAGTACTCCAAGTAGGGACTCATGAGTGTGGAGTAGATGTCTGGAGTTATAGCAAGCAGTTATGATGTTTCTTAGAAGAATTTTACAGAAGAGCTAGCCAAGACCAACACTGTAAAGTGATTCTTTAACTTTTGAATGAGAACAGCATTACTGCTTTGAGTTTTCCAAAATTTTGTAAAACAATGGCTTTCTTTTGTGTATAAAAAAAGATGACAAATTGCTCCTAAAATGTATCACTCAGAGTCTGCCAGTGGCATATCGTACATGTTTTATTATCAAGAATTGATGCAAGTCCTATTTCAGTTGTACCATATTTCTGTACTTTGTAAGAGTGAAAAACAGGTTTTGTTTGCTGTTACTTTGAGTATCAGCTTCATTAAAAAAGTATGGTGATACTTTAGTTGGGGATATTAGTGTTTATTTCTTGATACATTAAATGAAAATCATAGTAATTCCTTGTGGCTGATGTAGTAAGGTGGTCAGTCCAAAAATTAAATCAGCTAAATCAAGCTAAATTAAGCTAAATTCTTTAATAAAACTTCATGCAGGGAGAAATTCCCCTATATAAACACTAAGTAAACTCAATATTTTCTTTGACTAAAGTTTTAGAAGAACTGCTATTATAGTTCATCAAGATGGATTTTCAGCTTTCAGCATCAAGTTAACTAGTATCCTTTAAATTTCATCTGTGGATTTCATATGATTTACAGCAGTAATCTGTGAATATTGACCATTTCTATAAAGTGTACTTACTCGTTCATTTGAAGTGACCCTTTGCTTTGTCTCCCTTAAGTCGTGCGCTTCCCTTGTTTTTACATTTAGATGCTTCTCTTGCAGAGCAGTCAAAACCACTTGGCAGCTTCATTTCTAACCGCAGTGTCTTTAGCAAGTGAACTCCAAGGCTGATAAACTGGAATTTTTATAGCTAGGTTGTGCATTATTTTATTTGATTGATTTTTTTTTTATTTACTGGTTATCATGTTGTTAAGATTCACTTTGACTAAGGGAGAGAAAGTTCCATGAGAGCCAAGCAGCAGTGGTTCGGTTGTGATCAACCACATGAAACTGCCTGAATATTCTGCAATTCTCTCTTCATGGTCTTTATGCAAATGTGTTTTAAAAAATGTTAGCTTTTACTCTGGAGTTTTAAAATCCATTCTTAAGTGAACACAAACAAAAGGCCACAGGGGCAGTGTCTCCTTTCTGGACAATGGAGGCTGAGGTTTGGTAGTTCTTGGGGCAAGCATTGCTCTTAGGGACAGGCTTGCAGGTGGTGGGCTCTTTTGGGGACTCGAGTGCTTGTTTTAGACTACATCGGGGAAGAAAGGCTTCCTGAACCTGTCAGCCAGAAATGAACCAAATATTTAAGGAATATTTAGTATTTATTATTTATTCTGAAAGTCAAATGTTCCTGTACTGTCAGTACGCTCTAGCAAAAAAAACCAAAAAAAAAAGTGTGTCAGGAATATATTTAGAAAGAAAACCCAGTGCAGACCTCAGAAGTTTGTCTGGAGAATGCAGAGAAAAGTTGCTTTGTCCCAGATACTGGGATTTAACTTCATAAAGTTATTTTGTGCTCTAGGAGGGAAAATAAGCATCTGAAAACTATGTAAAAATACCAAAAGGCAACAAGTTTTCAGAAAGGGCTAGAGAATTGAATTGACTGGTACTATGGACTGGAAATACAACCCCATTTCCAATGGAAGACAGCTCTTAATTTTGCCACTATTTTCTGCACTCTGTATAAGGGCTCAGCAAGTTATCCAAATAACTTCCTGCCAGAAGTTTATTCAGATGACCCAGAAAGGATCTACCTGGCTGGGAATTTTTTCACGTAATTCACCAATGTGCCACTGGAAAGAAAAAATAGTTTCTTAATGTGTAATTATACACATGCTTAATTTGGTTGGTTGGTATTTGTTTGGAATGGTTATTTTGGCTCTGATACATAATAATGGCCCTCTTCCATCAAGCATTCCGATTTCTGCCTTTAGTTTTTTATTTTACACCAAATTTTTAATATTCTAACTGATAAGAGACCCTATATTTGTCAGAGTATATGTGTGTGATAATCTCTGTTAATTGTGATATGGCCATTATCCAGCTTTGCAATAAATGAGTTTAGAAAATAGCTCTATTATAACAATGCACACTTGAAGAAACCTGAAAAAAAAAAGCACTATTACTCTTACTTAATGGCATAAGTATGTTGTCTTAAGTCTGTGTTTTGAGAAAAATGAGAAGGAAAGTTTTGTTGGACCTGGTATGTCTTTCTTTTTTTTTTTTTTTTTGGAAATATTCCAGAGATAGATATTTTAATTTCCAAAATGCGGGCAGAGTTCTTGCAACTCTTTACTGTAGAACAGACAGATAATTTTATTTTTCATTTGGAAGTCAGGTGTCATTTTGCTGTGGGGAGAAAAAGAAAACTGAGAGTAGTTTATGTGGCTTCTTGCTTCTGCCCCAAGTATCTGTGACATGTCCTCTTAGGATGGGGGGATGTTCACTTAGGATAGATTGTCCTTTCCCACGACAGATAGGTTGTGCTGAATATTAGTGGAATTTTCTTAGAACATATATACCCTGCCTCCCCCACTGGAATGGGGTGGCTTCTGGCTGCCTGGGGTTGGTTAGAAAGGGAAGTCATGCAGTGTTGCTCATATTATGAAAAGAAGCCTGTCTAGACCTTTGAGCTGATAATTCCCTGGCACAGAGACAGACAGGAGTTTTCCAGCCCATGACTGGTCCAGATGGAGATAGGAGAAGTCTCCACCCTTCTTTGGAATGTATTCCTAACCTCTTCCCTGTCTATGAACTGATGCTTTTCTGAAGGGACAGTGGGAAATGAATAATGATATTTATTGTAAACAGTTTAGCATAATTTTAATAAAATGAAAAACTTTCTTTTCATTGATTTGTTACCCTAATCTTGAAGTTTCACTGTCCTATCTCTTTTTTATGTTTGAGAGAACCTAGGTCCACTTTGTTTTTGTGTAAAGGATAATTAACCAAGATAAAATGCAGCTAAATTACGCCTCCACAGAAAATGCATTGCACACTATTTTTCCAGTGAGAATAACTTCAAGCAGATTTCAGTGTAACAGATAAAGCAGCTCAGAGTCCATTTTTGAATTAAATAAAAGGAAAATAAAATTCAGAGATGATTCTAACTTTATCTATTTTCAATCTGATTTTATAATTGGGAGGGATGCTTTATATATGTAGTTGGGATGTTCCCAACTATTCCAATGAGGAATTCAAATTATTAGTGCATTTTGGAAATTAACATCTGTAATTTTATATCATTTTGGGACTATGCAATTTTAGAAATTAAATTCAATGTATTTATTGGCCAGATATTGTAATACCCTTTAAATACAATTAGTGACAATTCAAAATTGTATGTGACTATAATTGCAGTAAAATATGACATCTTAATATGCTTGCTTGAAGTTCCTGAGGATCCTGCATACCACTTCTCTCATGTGGTACTTAACTGATGGTTCTCAGTTCTCTTTTTATTTCTTGAAAGGCAGATAAAAAATTTAATTGGGTGGGAGGCTGCTTTTCTTGGAAGTTTTAAGTCATATTCTGGACTGTTCTTGCATTTATTACTTTGCAGAATCTGTTTGTCCAACAAGAATTCCAGTGGCAGCTCGAGATGAAAAAGGATTTGACATTCTTGTAGGATTAGGTGTGAAGAAAAAAGTTAAAAAGAGAATTCAAATATCAACCACTAATGCAAAAGCTTACGAAGTAACCTCACGTGTTGACCTCTCAGAATTAACAAGGTATTCAATTTTCTAAATATGCTTCTATATTCCATAAGATTTTTCTGTTTCGAGTGAGAAGGACTTATTTTACAATTTATATGAATGCTCAAGCACTGTCTTTTTTTTTCCACCCTTCCCTCTTATTTAGGAATGTGTTTCCAGAAGGTCTTCCTCCATCCTATGTGTTTGTTTCCACTCAAAGATTTAAAGTAAAAAAGACATGGGATTTGTGGAGAATCCTGAGTCTAGATAAGAGACCACAGATAGCAGTCACTGTTAATGGAGAAGAGAAAACATTATCATTCACTACAACAAGTTTAATAAATGGCACACAGGTTATTACATTTGCTGCACCTCATGTAAAGGTAAGGAGCATGTCACTATCATGATGGAATACAAGTTTATGGGGACCTTTTTGCCTTCTCTTATTCCTCTATTCCCCTCTTTCAGCAAACCATTTTTATTGTTTTCTAGTTCAACCTGAAGGTTGTCTTTCAATCTTTCTTCAGTAATTTCCAGTGATGCATTCCACTCTTGTATGAAAGATTATCTTAGCTGCAGCTGAGACAGAGGAATGGGGTTTGAATGACCTTATTCTTGCCTTTGTAGCACGAATACGTGCAGCCCAAAGATTGCCCTTCCTGCCACAGGGAGTATTATTTAAGTGAACAGAGAGAGCTAATTCAGCAGACAAAGACTTGGGGAAGATTTGCTGCTGGAGCATTTCATGGCCAAGTGGGTTCAACTTTTCTGGGAAGTGGAGGGCTGCATTCAAATCCCTACTCCAAATCAGAATGGAGGAATTTTGAATATAAGTCCTCAGTGAAAAAGGACTTCTGTCCAAGGAATAGGTCTTAACTACTAAGCTTTTTGTAGGGAGAGGTATTTTACCCTTCTGTTACTGGATGGAGAATTTTTGCCTTTTCCTTTCAAATTTTCTCTACCTTTTAATAATTATTAGTAGGTGAACTAATTTTTAAATTTTTTTTAAGAAACTTGATTTAAGCTTAAACTTGATTTACTGGAAACTGTTAGAAAATTCAGTCTCTAGTCAATAATCAATTTGCATTTATCTATTTCATGGAGCTGCACAGACAAATCAGTTTTATCCATGAAGTCACAGATATCCATGAACTTCACCATGAAAACACAACTTTCATGGGATTTTTTGTTTGTTTTGTTTTTTGTTTGTTTTTATTTTTCTATGCTTGCCTTGCTATTATGGATAACAATAATTTCATGGCTATTTTAGACCTGTGTGTCTCTAAACACCATGTAAATGTCAATACACTCTTAATGAACACTTTTCTTTAATAAACCTTTATGATTATTTATCACTTATCAATTTATCACACATACTAATTTTTTTTTCACTATGATTGATGATCTGAAGTGTTTGAGACATCAAACCACTGCTGATAAATAGGCTTCTGGCTGTATATTTTTCACAAATACAAGTTTGAGCGTATTCAAGGTCATAGACTAAAAAAACCCAAAACCCATGTGAGTTATAAAATAATTCTGAAATAGGGCTTAATTATTATGAATTGTCATATTTTCAATTACAATATTATTTAGCAATACTTTATTTGCCTATATAGTTTAGAATTATTTGTATGCAAAGCCTGCAACCTTGATCATCTCAGCCATTAGCATCAGTTTGATTGTTGAAGTACATTTCTATTGTTATTTAAACTGAAGGTGTTTTGTTTTAAACAATGCTGTTTTCTTCGTTTTTCTTAGGCATTGTTTGATGAAGGCTGGCATCAAATTCGTCTCTTAGTAACAGAAGAATTTGTAACTTTGTATATAGATGGCCAAGAAATTGAAACAAAGCCATTACATCCTGTTTTAGGTATTTACATCAGTGGCCTAACCCAAATAGGAAAATATCCTGGAAAGGAGGAAACGGTACAGGTAGGCATATGATTAAACAACAATAATTCAGTAATTCTCTTGTAGGTTAACATTGCATTGGTGGCTTCTGTTTTCTTGAGCTTACTCTTAGAGTAGACTGAAATTTATTATACAAAATTATAATTCTTAAGAGAGAATAAAAATGGTCAGGAGGACTTAGTACAAGTGATGTATCCAGTGACATGGATGCTTAACTGGTCTCACTGATTCCAGTGAGAGGACAAAATTGATGCAACATGGTTGCCTGAATTTGGGAAACAGTGTCTCAATGTAGGGAATTTCCTCTGCTTGACATTTGCACATGTTGTCCTTCCATCAGTGTATGTACGGGTGATGCTGGTAAAAGTGGAAAATTTTGGTCGAGTTTCTTTCTCCTTGCTTTGCAGTCACGATAGTTTATGCTAGAAAAACTGACAGTGGTTCTATTTTGTTTTGGAATGTAGCAACAAAGCAGAATGGCAAAAACCTTTGTTTACCTGATGCCAGTGTTTTTCATTGATGCTTTTTAAAGATTTATATTGTACACTAAACACTAAGTGTTAGGGATGCCTTCATATGCTTCTCCAGAATTATGCTTCACCAGAATTTACTAATCCTACCTCTAATACAAGCAGGTCTGTGTAGAAGCATCTTCTCAGGTCTGTTAAGGTGAAATAAAGAGGTTAATAGCTTGTTTAAAGAATTAATAGCCTGTGCTATTAACTTCTTTCCTCAATGATATTGGCAGCCATTGTAGTTCGTCCTGCATGTATTTGGATTAATTCCAAGGAAATATGGATGATGATTTCTGTTATTTTAAAAAAATTATTGGATTGATTATTTTTATTTAAATAATTCCATTAGAATATGTTTAATTGGTTGCATATATTAATCATTGTGAGTAGCCTAAAAATATTTCTGTATATCTAGTTGGTTTTTAACTGTAGTGCATGCACAGACCTCTGAAGAGTCTTTTATGTTTTGAATTATAGTTTGATGTACAAAAACTGCGAATCTACTGTGACCCAGAGCAAAATAATCGAGAAACAGTCTGCGAGATCCCAGGATTTGTGAGTATGATAGATGAACTTTTGAGGACTACTTGGATTTTTTTTTACAAATCACTGTTTAAAGCTGACTTAATGAAGTTTTAAAACAAATTATGCTGCACTGATTCAGCTGGTGCAAACACATGCTTGTTACCTGTGCAATATCAAGTGACACAGACCTTGTCTGTTTTCAGCCTTATTTTCTCGCAAAGTTTTTTACAAGTTGTTTTAGCTTAGGTATTTAATCGTGTAAATTTGATATATATGAGTATAGAAGAATCTCAGAATCCTCTCTTAAAATTTCAATTTAAGCATTATAGATCATAAAACTTCTAGGTTTTTTCAGTGTAAAATTCTTTAAATATGGCTTCTGAACTTTCCTGATATACTCCTTGCTACTTGTCAGGTCATTTAATCTGTGAAATTTTGGCACATAACCAGCAAACCTGTATTTCTAGATTGCTTTCTCCAGTTAGAAATACCTGTGCTGAGGTCCGTGATAAATATCTCATTATCTGAAATGTTGCCATGATTTCAAGAAGTATGTTAAGCATAAGACAGAAATAAAATCAAGACTTTATGGTTCATGTACACAATTAGCAAGTTTATGGGGACCTTTTTGCCTTCTCTTGTTCCTCTTACAGTTAATTATGCACTGAAATGTAAAACATATATAAACAGATTTGGAAACCAGTCATGACTGACAGAGCCAGACTTAAACATTCAATTGCCATCTCAAAGCATAAGCAAGAGATTGATTTAAGCATACAGATTCAAAATACTTTCCTTTGTTTGGTGACTAAAACAAACTGAGCTAAATATTATCAGCTGCCAGTGTCTTACTCTGCAGACCCACATTCCTCATGTTGTGATTTGATTTGATATCATTTTGTTGGTTTGACAATAGAACCATTGAATCTCTACCATCCAGATTTTCTTTTTTTGTCAGACTGGCACATATTGCCAGCTAGTCTGGTTTTCTTCTTTTTCTTTGGGGCCAGTGTGTCTATTGCATCCTTACCAGGGCTTTTTCAGCTTTCAATCAAGCAGCAAGTAGGTGAATGGATTATTCTGACTTATAGCTATTCTGAGCTCTGACTCTGTATGTCAAGAACTAACAGGAACACTTTTGTAAAATTAGCTTCAAATCTTGAAGACAATAAAGTATATGGCTCTTTAACTGCACCACATATCTTTTTTGTCTTTACAAATTAAAAGTAGGATATGAAAAATAATCAAATGAAAAATGTTTTGCATAAAGGAAGCAAACACTAAAAAGACTTTCATATCTTATGGACTCTGTAACTTATGGAGAAGTTGAAGCCAAAGCATTACTCTTTGCCATTTTAGTTTCACTGTCTGTTTTTGTAAATTAAATTTGGACTTTGCCCATGAAATTCTGGACTCCTTCAGAAAATAAAAATATTGGATAATCTTCAAGGAGGAATATGTGGTTTGTGGTTGTATTCTGCCAGAGTGTGGTTGTGCCAGAGTTCCTGAAATAAACAGAGGCTTTATGTATTAATTACAGCCCAAATTAATCTCCTTTCCCAGAGATACCTAGCTGCATAGTAATTTTAAGCTCCTTCTATGATCCATGGAAAATGAAAACTTTCTCTAGGGTTTGCTTGAGCTGAAAATTAAATACAGAGGAAGCTCTCTGTGTCCACAGAGTGTGTATGAAATCTGCAGTGACCATGTGCATTGGAGTACTCCTGTGGACAGTGCAGCTAACGGTGGCTACTAAACTATTAAGACAGGCAATGTCATGGTTGCTCTGCTGGAGTATTTGGGGTTGGATTGTTCAGTGGTTTGCAGATACTGGAACAGAAATCAAATCATATCAGAGTCTAACACAGTCACAGGAAAGCAAGAAAAAGCCAGCCTTGTCTCTGTGCTGCTCTGTGTTTTCTCAGATGCTGGATTCAGGCAGAGAGCAGAGATTTCAGAAATATTTTGGTACATTCTCTGACATGAATGAGCAAGTAGAGGATATTTTTGATGAGAAGTTACTTCTAGTAAAAGATTTGACCCAAATCTAAACATTCAGTGTGTAAATGCTGACATAGTTTAGTATTAAATCTGTCACTATCTTTTAAAAATTGTTACTGATAACTCCCATTGACAGACCCTTAAACACAATTAACTAAATTAATTTCATATGCACTGACAGCAACTGTCTCAGGAAGTCTAAAAATTTGAATTATAATTTCTTGACAGTTGCAGCTCAAAAATTATGATTGGTTTTGATGGTGTTTCCAAATGAATGGATTTTCTTTTTAGAAATATTGCTGTAATCTTAAACTGTGTTTCTTCTTGTTTCAGAATGGAGAGGTAGGCTCGATCCTAATCTACTCAAACTCAGTTTAAGGTAGTATTTGACTTTTTACAAGCTTCTTAATATTCTAGGTAATATACACTTTTTTTTCAAAAGGGGACAGAGATTTGCTAAGCTTAATAGTGCTGGACTTCCCCCGCTTGAAATTTAGTCAGTAGACAAAAGAAAAATAATTTTTCTGAAAACACACGTCTATTAGAAAAAATGGTGTGATGTTTTCCCCCAGTTCAATTGAGTTGCTGCTATTTGCAGGGGGATGGGGAATATGCTTGGTCAGGTTGCTGTTACCTGCATTGTGCTAATGGAAACTCCCTGAACAGGAGTGTATCTGAAAACTTAATATCATAACTTCCCTAACCTTACCTGTAACTCCCAACTCGTACCATTGCAAAGGAAACACGAGTTTGTGTTTTGAACAATCATTTCACCCTGAGAGAGAATTCCATTCAAGAAACATCTTAAAGGATGTCATTATTCTGGAAAATATGAGTAAAATGCTATGAAAATTGTACATAATAAATACAAAATCTTTTTTTTTTAGCTTGGATTTTTAATTTTTTGCCTTTCCATAGGTCTAAGAACTTGCTAGGTTAGGATTGATGGGTAAAAAAAAAAAATTACTGAATCTAACTTCAACATATAGCTTTAGTACAGACGTACCTGTAGTAGATAGATTTAGTAGCTCTCCCCTTGCCTGCCTGAGTAAAGCCCTGAGGTTTAATGTGGAGCCTAATGATGAGAAGTAAATATCACAAAAAAAAAAAAAAGAAATTCTAGAGGGTTATGTGATCTGCCAAGGTTTAGTGTTCAGTGCTGCAGGGAATGTGGCTTGGAGGAGGTCACCTAATGCACCTAGTGTAGGATGGGCACTCTAGGGACCAGGAATAGTGACCTTTAGGAATCAGTGGTAGCAGCTGTGTCCTGCCTCCCTTTAAGTAACTTCATAGTTGGAACACATGCCTAGGAGGAGGAGACTTGGGGTTTATCTACTTTTCAGGCACACTACACGTGATAGCATGCCAATGGTTGGGATCGTTATGCTATATGTATTATGTGTTACAAAATTTTACAATTAAATTGTTATATTTGAGAATTGACCACACTTTAAATTATGAACATAGATTAGGTAAGAGAAGCATCTTTCATGTTTTAAGATTTACAATTATCAAACTATACGACAAAATGTTTGTGAAAAAACAAAGTTATAGGTTTCAGCCCAATATTGGTACTTACTTTTTGATTTTTATTCTGGATAAAATGGTTTTGTGCATGAAAAGTAGTTGGAGGGCAACATTCAGATAAGCAGAAGTTCCAGCTGAACAAGGGAGTGAATGCCAAGACCTAAGTGAAAGGCAGCCCAAGGGAAGTCAGTCTCACAAGAACGTTCCAATATGTTTGCTGGCTGCCTTTGGCGTTTGTGCTGATGGCTGTTTTCACTCTTGCTAGTGCATGAATGGTCCCAGTGACGTAGGCTCAACACCTGCCCCCTGCATTTGCCCACCAGGAAAGCAAGGACCTCCAGGCCCCAAAGTAAGTCTCTGTTCTGTCTTGAGTGCATATGATCTGTATTTCCCTGCTACTCTTCCACAAACAATGTTGCACTGTTAATTATTTGAGGATGAAATGATTTTCTAACAATGGAGAGGGGGATTTCTTCCTTTGTAAAAGCATGAATTAGATGCTTTCTGGGAGAGTTGCAAATTAGCTGTGCTGATGACCTCCTTACTGTGTTGTCGCTGTTAGACACACAGGGACACACACGAACACTTCTCTTGATGAGAAGGTAAAACTACTTTATCAAAACATCTGACTCCATATATATAGCATTTCTACACAGACCAGGGATTGGAGGAGAAGGCTGACACCTCTCCCATCCCATTGGTCAAGACAACTGCCCATCAGTTGTTTTTTCACTCTAAGAGAAAGTATGTAAACAACCTCGTCTTAACATAAACATGCTTCTAATTATAACACCTGTGTGTGAGAAAGAACTATGAACTATGAAAACAGCAAGTTGTAAAGTACATCAAAAAGTTAAAAAAATCAAAACAACACTGTGGTGATGAAGAACTAAAATGAGAACTAGACTTGAGTTGCAGAAGTCTTACATGGCAAACTCAAATCCCCAGTATTTGCTTTAGTACCTTTCTTAATAACAGTGCTAAGCAATGTTTATGGAATTATTTATAAGTGAAGACAAGAAAACCCAAAATCACTTGTCTTTCATTAAGCAGATTAAGAAAAACCTTCTCTGCTGTCATTGTAAAATAGGTTACAGTATGCTGTAGCTGCCTCAATCAAAGAGCTTCTTGATACAGTGGAAGAGGTTTCTGATCAGAAAATCGAAATCTGCAACTCAGAGATCATCGTTATTGTTTCATGTAATAGATTTTTGTGGTCTTTTACCTATTTTTATTCTCTTTTTACCATAGTAAAGAAAAAAGAGAGAGAGAGAATGAAGTATTTATAATTTTAAAAGAATTGAAAACCACTTCCTGTAAAGTAAGAAGGAATATGAAATTTCAGAACTCCCATGACCTATACCAATTGTTTTATGTGCAGTTTTTCAGCTAGAATACACTGTAATATTTGTTTGGAGATAATTCAACAATACAGGTGGCAAGATGGTGCCAAACACAAACCAATGCAGAAAGTGGAAAGGAAGACAATGTACAGTTGAATACATTATGTCAGTTATGGTAGTTATTAAATTTTGAATACTGGACTCTAGAACCACAAGATTGTAAACTTATTTTTTGTGTTTGTGATATTAATGGAGTACAAAAGAAATGGAATTAAATCAAAGAAATTTCAAAATAGAAATAACTGATATTTTAAGCTTTTCAAGTTCAAAGCACAAAATTTCACAGTTAAATGGTATATTTGAAAGCAAATTTATTTTTTTGCTCAAATTCCAATATATAAAAGTTTTTATACTTCTGCTCTTAAACAGCCTTTGATAGCTATTAAATTCAATGTTTTTGTGAACCAGAGTTAGAGAAGACAATCTGAATTGAAGCTATTAGTGCTTTAAAATATTGCATTTTGATTTTAGACAATACTGGACTTCTTAATTTGGACAACAATAATTCTGGGTAACATATTACTAATTTAGCAAATAATAACTGTTAGGCTTTTCAAAAAAGACATTAAAAAAAGAGACTGTATTCTCTTCCACTTAGTTCAGCATTACACTTCTGTGGTTTATATGTGAAACAATATTTTTTCACAGTCACATTGAAAGCTAGTTTTCTGTTTTTCTTCTAATGTCCTCCCTATTTATAACAATTCTACAGTTGTAACTGACCCACAGGTCTGTTGATGGTTCAGGCTGAAGAAATAAGTATCTGCTTAACACCCCTGCAGAAGCAAAATGGTTTAGAGATCAAGTCTTATTGGATTTTGCTGAGTTCATATCAAAGCTGTTAGTAAAATAAACAGAGGAAGTCAATACTCTAAGAGGATATATTGAGTAGGATGTTAAGTTCCTTCTTTCACACCATAAACATGAAGCCTTGGCAAGCAACTTTTCTTGTACTTTAATCTAATTGTAACAGTGGTTATCAAAAGAATTGCAAAAGCCTTTTAAGAAGAAATCTAAAAAATATCTTTTTTGACAGCAGTTGACGTGTGGAGAGGAGTTAATTGTTTTGGAGGTTTTAATCCTGGCTCTTGCCTTTTTAGTGCCTTTATCTTAAGAATTAGGCTCAGCTAAAGTGAGAGATTTCTTCAGAAAAGAACTACTTCATTAATGAAGTTTTATTAAAGATTGTTTCATCTATTTGATAAAAGGTGTTTCTATTTCTGTTCATTAAAGTGCTATAAGAGTAGAAAGCTTTTAAGTTGATGGGTCAGACTTGTTTTGTGACCAAGTGTGGACTCACCTGTCCAAGTACTGCACAAGAAGCTGTATTCCCCCTCTCCCCAAAATCCACTCTTTTTCACTGTAGAAGTTGCTCCTCACTACTTGGTCTCAGAACTTGTAGAGACTTTTGTGGAATGTGTTAGGGTTAAGGGTGCTTTGTGCTAATTTTAAAATACTCTTACAGTTTTAAAGTGCTTATCTATTTTGTGTGTTCACATGTTGCTTTTCCATAGGGTGACCCTGGGCAGCCTGGGAATCATGGTTATCCTGGTCTGCCTGGTCCAGATGGTAAGCCTGTGAGTACTAAAGACTTAGTCATATATTGTAAATGTAAAACTAACAGGAGAAAAAACATGGAACACTGATACCAGATTTTTAAAATTTAGATGATTTTTGTCTCCATTCTTTGGAACTGTGAATGTCATTTAAGCACTATCTGTATATTACTGTTGTATGACTATATCAGTCATGTTATTTTTGTTTTAAGGTAAAATACTGTAAATACTGGAGTTGGGTACTGTTGTAAGGTAGAGAACAGGCACCAATAGAGTGTTCCTGTTGGTCTTTGCATTACTTTGCAGCAGTTATGTTACGACCTTCAGTCTTTACTCCTTAAGAATTTGTTCACTAGAAAGCACTTTGGATCACCTAAAATCCTATCTATTTTTTTTAAGGTTCATATAATTTCTTTTTAGGCTATCTCAAGTAGTCCATCAAGATATGTAGAGATACATGTAAAATCTTAAAAATGTAGATATTTTTTATTTTCAAACTGGTTCATTTAACTGTGGTGATTCCATTTGTAAGAAGTGTTAGTTTAACAGGAAGAAAACAGATGCTGAAAACAAAAAAATGTAATAATTTCTAAAAATAGAAAATTTCCCTTTTTCATATGGGACTTGTTATATTGAAACTTGATCATGGTAATCCTGATGGTTCAGATGAGCAGTGCGTACATGAATTTTTCTTCAGTCTCACAAGCAAATATCCTCATTTTCCCTGTGATATAAAATGTTTTTGCTCTTAAACAGCCTTTGATAGCTATTAAATTCAATGTTTTTGTGAACCAGAGTTAGAGAAGACAATCTGAATTGAAGCTATTAGTGCTTTAAAATATTGCATTTTGATTTTAGACCATACTGAATGTATAGGTTTTAAAGTATTCTAAAACGAAGAAGCGTATTTAATCAGAATATCTTTTCAATTGATAGTTGGTGGTACTTAAGCTTATGAAGAGCAGTTCTGATCTCCTATAAAAGACAGATATACAAACTGAACATGGACTTGCATGGGGAAGGTGTCCATCAGTCTGACCATGCTGATTTCTGGAAATTTGCAGTATTGGTGAGCATAACAGAGCTGCCTTTAATCCAGCTAAGACTGATATTTTGAAAAGTGAAGAGATCTCATGTAAGCTTTAATGAAGGCAGAATAGACTGGATATTTGTAGGGAAATGTCAGTTTCTCTTCTCTCTTTTAGCAAATAGATTAAGACTTAATTACTGAAGCATCCAATCAGCTACAACAGTATTGTTTTAGAAATACTTTGTTATGACTCTTTCATACTTTAATGAACGTGTTTCCACTTCAAGGCTCTTCATTTTCCCATAAACACGGGAATATGTAACAGCATGAATAATCATGGAGAAATAAATTGATAGATCTGTATATCTACTGTAACTTTGTAATCTGGCACTTATGGCTTATTTTTTCCTGCAAGTGGGTCATAATGTGCATAGATGGTCATTCTCTGAACATAAAAAATAATTACCAGAGCATCTCAGAATAAGAAGCAAAAAGCTCCACTACAGGAGATACTGTATCACTTTGCAGAAGAACTTACATTATTTAAAGTGCTTGCAGCAAAATTCTGTAGTTTTATTAACTGACTAAAGTTTCTGAAATATAAGTTGTAGTTTTTTGCATTTGTCCTTTGTAAGGACATAATTGCAAACCAATTAGATCATCTGCCCCTTTGGCCAGTACATAATTTTTCCTTACAGTAGATTCCTGTGTGCATTCCAGGTGACCTTTTAGCTGTTAATGGAGAGAGACCCTTTAGATCCACTGTGCAGGAAAACAGATTCCTCTCTTTTTTTCTTTTTCTTTTACTTTTGTATTTGCTAATATAACTAGCACGTTTTCTGTGCTGTCAGTGGTTTGTTTTTTTTTGTTTGGGGAAACTTTGCTCATCTGAATCTTTTTAGTTTTATGTTCTGGGGAGCTCTGAGAAACAAACTTTTAATTCAGACAGCACCATAGCTTACAGGTAGTTGTATAGTCTGTCTTGTTTAATCAAATGGCTTTTGCATGGAAAGATTTTTCTGCAAGTCAGTCTTTTCTGTTTGCAAACACATTTTTATATTCTTCTCTAAAGTCTTTCCAGTTTGCCTATCTGTTATTAATTTTCTTGGAACAGTATAACTGGTCAACAAAATGTTTCTTCCTCTGAGAAAGATTTTAGGTATGCATTTATAATACTATATGAAATTGATTTTAGAGTAAAACATCTAATAAAATTTAGTTAGTTGTTTATGGGCTGGCTATATTGTTCTAATACTTAATGTTAGTCTTAGTCCAGAAAAATTAAAAAAAATTCCTATTAATATCTTCAATCTTACCAGAACATAATTGTTTACCTGGTGTTATCCAGTAAATTTGTTTACTCTAATATTTGGGGAAGTGAACATAAACATGACTTTTTTTCAATAATTTCTTAAATGTTATTTGTATTAGTTATGTTTAGAGAATCTTTGTTCCCTTTAATTGCCACCTCGCTTTATATTTTGATACATACAGAAAAGATCAATTAAAAGAACTGTGGAAAAGCCTGAAAGTGAGAAGCATAAATAATGAAAATACATTTTTTTCTATAAAAAAATATAATTTAGAACCTGAAATTATTAAACTGTCTAGTCAAAGGAAAAGCAGTGATACAGAAACTCAAGGATAAAATAATTTTTGAATCTCAAACAGTAGTAATTTTCATGAACATTATTAATCAGAAAGAAGCAGTTGAAATGATTGCTGGCCTTGGAAGAACTCAGAAGCCTAACTGTGTGGTCACAAAGGCATTTTTTATTCCAAAGGATGCTTTTTATGTACTGGTGAAAACCTCAATTTAAGAGGAAAAATAAATTATCAGAATCTATGAAGTGATCACTTGTGGTTGATAGAGGTGATAGGTTATCAGTCCGCTGACAGAAATTTTAAAAACCCACCCATTTGCCAATCTTGAACTATGAACAATGCAGCTGGCAAATCTGGACAATTTTCAAGTATTCCATCTAGTTTCACTCATGAAAGTTTGGAACAATTTGCCTTGTCTTTACATTATATAAGAAAATAAAATAAGAAATGAGAAGAAATAAGCAATTTACATAAAAAATCTGGTGAGACTGACTTTACTGATACAAGCAGATACAGAGTTCATAAGGTATCAAAAGCCTTACATAATAATTTTTGATCATTCCAATATATTTTTCAAAACATTATAGAACATTATTACAGCTGTATTACCTAGAGTTTAATATTTGGTGGCCAACTGAAGGCGAAATCTTTTATGATGTACTTACTGTAATAGCAGTGATGAGCTATTTCAGCAACACTTTTGGAATAAAAATGGGTAATAGTATACATAGAATTCCCTGTGCTATTGGATGGCTTGCTTGGTATTTAAGTTGTTATAAACTCAGCAACTATTTTTCTTAGAAAAGTTTCGTAGACAGAGTTGATAATTCAACTGTGAAATGCTGCTCTCAATTCCAGGAAAATACATATTCCTCAATAATACTGTGGCCTTGTGACTGTTAGAGGAAATTTTTCTGCTCTGCTCTGATACAGTCATGTAATGCCTTCCCTGAGACTTACAAGTCTGGAATCAGAGTGGTGCCTGATTCCAGAGACAGCTGTAGAGCTCAGACAAAAGACCACATCCCTACCTGCATCAGCTGCCAAAGGCAGAGGGTATGATAAGGATGAACATCTGAACAGTGAGCAGGAAGTGAGCAAGGAGTGGCACTCCCTTGATACATCATCCTATCTCCCAATAGCCTGAAGCTTGGGAACTTTTAAAGCTGAATTTTCAACCTTTTATTTAATGATCCTGATGGATCTTTTTTCCTCTGTGCTGTTTGAGAACATCGTGTTTAGGAAAAATATACTGCTAGGGGCTCTGAATTACGAAGGCCTTGGCAGATGGTGGAGTAGCTAATGGAGGAGAGTGTAATGAAATGCAGAAATAATAAACATGGATACGTGTCTGTGTAGTTACAACAATTTCTGTTCTTTGAAATGTAATGTATTTTATGAAAAGAGTTTGAAGACTTGTCTTGTAATGCTTTAGATAGTTGTGCTTTAGCAATTTTCTGCAAGAAACTACCACAAGAGGTCTGCAGATCTTTCAGGGTGTTTTCCTAACGCCAAGTCAACTTTTCCTTTTGCAGTTGAAATCCATTATGCTTAATTACATCATCCTAAATAGTGTTTACAGTCCTTGAATATCTTTAGACCATTACTGTTGATCCCTGCTTCCTTCCTAACCAAACTGAGCTTGCTTACTTCTCCCTTTGTCTTTCTCAAGCTGTCCTGTGTTCATGCCTTTGTTGTTGATGTTGTTCATTAACTCCAAAAGCTTTTCTTTAGAGGAGTGTGCAGTGCTCTTCTCATTGCCTTATCCATACATCCTCTATTTTTCTTTTCTGTTTTATCCTTACTAGATGGGATATGCCTACGAATGCTGTCTGACCTTCTGCCCTTTAGGCATGCAAGTGCACTGGAGATACACTTCTGAGGTTTCCTCTGCTACTGCACCCAGAGTTCTTTGGAAGTAATACTTGTCATATGTCCTTCGTGCTCAACTTTTTCCCTTACAGGCAAACTTAGTTTCTTTTTCCAGTAAGGACAATGACGGTATTGCTTATTTTTTGTGGCTATTATGTAAGTGTTTTGACCTAAGAAGTGTTTTCAGTCTTTTTCCTTAGAATTATCTGCAAATTATTGCCATTTTCTTTAAATTCCAAAGTTTCATTTTATCTGTGTTTTTTTCAAATACTCAGCAATCTGGGACAAAATTAATCTCAATGTCCTGTTGTTTATAACTTTCCTTTTAAGGATTTTCAGGCACTAGAAAATTAACAGTAGTGTTCTCACAACAGTAAACTGAGAGGTAAATTTTGTGTAGTCCATATTTCAGATGAACTGATGTAAAATAATAAATGAGAATATAAAGTGCAGTGGAGTAGTGCTGACTGATAGCATTGATGAAACATTATAGATGAAATTCACTTCAAGACACATATATTTAGTATTTAAATGGGTACAGAGACACAGGGTGTCTAAATTCTCATAATAATCAACAGGTATTTAACTAATATACTACAAAAGGTATGAGATTTTTATGCTGTAAGATTTTTTGTGTTGCCCACACTGCAAGACAATTAATGCCTCCCAAATATTTTGTGCCAATGTCTTCTAACACTGGGTGAATATCTTAGGAGTCTCAAGTGGCAGGAGCTATCTGTATTTAGGCAACAGGATTCTAAATTGAACATCAAATTCAGAGTTAACTGTAATGCTTCTCATGCTATTTGCATGTCTTCTGAAAAGTTCATGAGAGAAGACCAAGCTCAGATAAAAAATTTGGAGGCAAATTTTGTGTGTTCACCCTATTTGAAAGAGAACCTTCAGTCCTGAACTCGTCAATTGAAAAGGGAATTTTCACTTCTGTCCCTTTTACATAAAATGGCAGCTATGGCACTGCTATTCTCACAGTTATTTATGTATGTCACACAGGTACTCCTGCTGAGGGCTTTGTGATTAGGCAAACGGGATTTGAGCTGACTTTAGTGCAAAACATTCGTAGGCATTAGCATGTAAATTGATGGTCTATACTGCAAAAGGAGTAGTGATACAAATATATACTCATTTGTTTATTTGTTTATTTGTTTAGGTTTTTTTATTTTGTAGGAGGTGTTTTTAACTTGCCCAAACAATTGTTATATTATTTGTACCAGATAGTGATTCTAACTTTTGTGACTTACTGTGAATTTCCTTTTGAATCTTTCCCCTTCCAGCTTTTCATTAAAAGAACACATTGACAGTGTGTTTGATTTGTATTGAAATCACATTACAATATTTAGCCCTGAGCTACTGAAAACTCTTCTGCAGTCCTCCATTCATCTTGTGATTTTGAAATTCAGTTCAGCCAGGAAATTGTCCTTTTTTACTTCTTCCCCTGCTCAGTTAGAGGGAGAAGGGAAATTGCATTGCAGAGGTCTAAAGTATGAAATAAAGTTTTATTTGTATAGAATTATATCCTACAGAAAGTCATAGCAATTTTTTTTTTTTAGAAGAAAAGAATGGATAAACTTTTGGAGACGTTTTTTGATTTGATTAATTGTTTCAGCTACCCAGGAGGTCTATAAGCACTCTGGGGATACTATACCATTTACAGCTAAAGCTGCTTTTGCTAGAACTGCCTTGAGCACTAAAAGTAAAATGCTTGCTAAAGGATCCATGTATCACAGAGACCTAGAATTCTGTTTACTTCTATATTAAACATTACCAGCTGGCTCATCGGGCGACTGCTCAAATGTCTTTTGGGAAGAGGGCACAGCAAGGACTCTTGCATCTAACCCAGCAAATAATTTTAGCTCTGTTTATTATTCCTAGGAAGCTCTGACTGATTTAAAGAAGAAATCAGACAAACATGTTTCCTCCCTTATACTGAAAAGGTTCTCTTAGCTCCTTTTTACCAGTGTGGAAATCATGCCAAGAAATTTTTTGCCAAGGTTTTAAGCTTGAAACCCATTTGGAAATAGGATTATTACTTCTCTCAGTTCAAATCAAGATCAAATTCTGGGTATTTGAGATTGGATAGCCCATTTAATGGGATTTACCAAATTCAGTTTTGTCTGCCTGCTGAAATGTCTGAACCAAATAGCCTCAAAGTATTACAGAATAATTTCTTTTTTAATATGCTTTCTGGAAAAAAATCTTCTTGGTAGCTCATTTTGTCCACTTCAAGGATATGTTTTTAAATGAACAATGTAAAATTCTTATTCTTCAGTAACTTGTTTCTCTTAAAGGATTCTTGTTAATTTTGCATGAAAACTGGCTATCTTTGCTGTACTACAATCAAATCTACCAAAACATAGACATGTATTTTGATTTCTATAGAGGTTCTCTTTCTCTGCCAATGTTGATTTCTTGCTAAGCATTCCTGAAATTCTCTTTTTAACTCATGAATTATTTAGTATTTCTCTTTGTAGTCCCAGTCATTCAAATTTTTTTTTTATTTGTATAGACTGTTATATACCTTCAAGTCCATAGCTAAGTGCTTAGTATCAAGAATGGAATTTTTATTATGTAGAGATATTATAAAACTAGATGCATAATGTATTAGAACATACCTTGTTTGTTAAAGCTTATTTCTATAACTGGATAGAAGCCTTTAAAAATCTTGGCATGTTTCAGCTATTTTTCTTAAGAGAGAGAGAGAGAGAGAAATGTGTCTACATATGTGGATTAATTTTTTTTTTCCAGTGGAAAATAAAACAATATGTTTGTTATGCTTTTGTGTAACAATTCTAAAATAACTGGTTTAGCTAAAGTCTAGAGGCCGAGAACTTCAGCTGCAGATATGAAAAGTTTTGAAAGCTGAAATCTAAATCCCAAATGTATGATTGTGATAGCAGTTGCAAACATCTGAGACCTAAAATATAGGGTTGTGACAAAAGTTCTCTAGTAAGCAGAAGGATTATTTTGGTTTTTTAAATAGTTGTTTGGAAATTTGTGTAAGTCGCTTTTGAAAAGTCACGAGTCTTGGTTCTTTTCCTTAGGGATACCAGGGATCAGCAGGAGCGCCAGGTATCCCAGGAACTCCAGGGATTCAAGTAAGTTTCTATTTCATTCCTAGAATTTGAATATCTGAGACAAGTCCTGCCAAGTCTCACTCAATATCTCGTTTGTCATTGAGAGCTGAGGTGTGGGGAATGAAGAGAGCTCAAGGGATGTAATGAAATCAGGGGCCATCCTTGGGAGAATTGCTTTGAAATTCACATGGCTTTGGGGTTTGTAGGCAGGCTGACAATTAGACTGCAAATCTAAGCAGCGCTACATAAGGCCTCTAGAAGATGGACTCAGCTGCACATTAGACATTTTTTTCCCGATCCAGAAGTCAAACAGTAGTTCCTTCAATTTTTCTATGAATCTCTGGCAGTGATCTGAAGTCTTGTCATGGTGATGGATCGCCCACAGTACACATGTCCAAAGCAAGTTTTC
The DNA here is from genome assembly GCA_013397245.1 of Thryothorus ludovicianus. Classification (NCBI taxonomy): domain Eukaryota; kingdom Metazoa; phylum Chordata; class Aves; order Passeriformes; family Certhiidae; genus Thryothorus; species Thryothorus ludovicianus. Next base: position 354,933 of record VZTB01011863.1, on the reverse strand, counting down.
ACATAAATCCCAGATTGATGGAGGAGAAGTCTTTTTCTTTGTTGTATTAATTTAGCAGTCCTTACTGAGACAGTTGTTGGAAATCTGGGCTGTATTTTTTACTTGTGGCGTGACCCAGCCTGAATGATAGTCAAGGATTTACTCATTTGTGGAATTAAATACCTGAGAACCTGCTGGGGCCAAGAGCAAGCCTGCAACATGGCATATGTGGAGGCTGTCTGACGGGCTATTGAAGGGGACACCTCTGGGCTCACACATTGACAGGTTGTGGTTCTGAACAGGCTGGTAAGGCTGTGTGACATTGTTTCTTTTCCTGGAGTAGTCCTTGGTTAGAACAAAAATTGTTTCAGTGTTCCTCAGTCATGGATTGTGATAGTGTGCCATGTTCTTCCATGGTGGGTACACGTTACACTTACTTCTGCTTTTGTGTCCAGTCACCAAAATGTTGGATTCAGGCAGGTGACACATTGGTCTCTGGCCCATGTTGTGTCACATTTCTGTGTCTAATTCTGTATCAGACTGTATTAGTATTTCAGCTGGTGTTCATTTCTTTCTCAATCTAGGGACCTCGTGGCTTGCCAGGTATCAAGGGAGAACCAGGAAAAGATGGAGCAAAGGTAAAAAAACCCAAAGAAGAATAATAGAAAAAAGGCTTTTACTCTTACCTTTTAAAATTTTCAGTTGTACAGATAATAGTATCAGAATTTTCACATGAGTGTTCTTTGAGAATTGTTTGCAAAAAGGGTAATAATGAGGGACTAAGAATCCTAAATTTAAGTTCTTAATCTGGCCTTCTTTATTTAATAAAGTTTCTATAGTCTTTAGCACTGCCAGTAACAACTTGATTTCACTGAATAACATAACTTTAGAAAGTATATCTAAGTATGGGTAGCTGGAAGCACAATACAGACATCTGTTAGAATGGTTTCTTTTTAACTTTTTTCACCCCTTTTCTCTATAAGTGAGTATGCAGATGACTTAGGTTGGAATTCCTAGATGGCACTTTTTATCAGAAAACACTGACTAGTTGAACACAAAACTTGTTCTGGAAAATTCTAGCTGATGTGTAGCCAGTAGCTTGGAGATACAGACAGATGTGGAAGCTTATAGATAACTGTCTTCTAGTAATCAGGATAAACTTGGCTCTGGATCTTCTGTGTACACAGTGAATAAACTGCCCATTGGCTAAGGCCTTCTCTCACATTTCTGCCCCATGTTTAGAAAAGTTCTAAGCTAATTGTGAGGAAAATTATTTTGGTTTTGGTTCATTAAAACTTCAAAGCTCTTTCTGTGAAACAAGCACTAGTTTTCCCAACAGATCTTAGAATTTCTTTTTAAAGTGCCCAATAAGCAGGTCCTTAAATTTTTCACTGTCCAGCAGAATTCTCAAATATATGGTAGAGCTGAAAAATTGCTGATGTGTTCTGTGCTTTATTCATCTCAATCTAATTGATTTTAGAAGTTAATCTAATCAATCAGTGTTGGGCTATGTGTAGAAGTTAAGATGCTGCTGATGAAAAATTCTAATTGCCTTTCAGTGTAGGGTTGTGACAGATAAAATATTTCCTATTGCTCAGTCTAGCTTTATTTAAAATGTGCCAAGAAACAGGGCTTCCACCACTGTTTTAGAGAACATTTCCATTGTAAAATAGGTCTTGCCATTAGAATTTTTTTCCTGGAAATTCTGCCCAAATTTTAATCTCTTTATTTCATCCCATTACTTGTAAAGTTTCTCTAGTAGATAATTTAAAATTGTTTTCATTTCCAAATGTTTTAGTTTATCCAATAATTGAATCACTACTTCTGAGTAGAAATCAAGACTCCACTCTTTTTCATTAAGAAGCAATGGATATGTAATGGGTTAATTTTATAACCTTTGCTGATTTTTGAACTCCATTCCATTGTCTGCTTTTAATATTTATTTGTTGAGAGATATTGTGATAGCATTAACCCACAACCTGTCATTTCTGTGGTCATGTTTCTGCCTATTGCAAATATATGACAGACCTTACCAAATCTATTTAGGCAGGGATGGCTTTGAAAAACAGCACTGAGACATGTTGTCCTGGCTTAACCCTTGTCTTAGAATTTGAGATATTATATGAAATAACTTTCTACGCATAGTTTACTATTCCTTCTGTCTGCCTGAAAAATATTAAACAAATTGAAATATATTCAATATAAAAGTAGGTGTTAACAGAAAGAAAATATTGTCCAAAATTGATTTTGTGATTAGCTGTTTTCTCATGTAAAGTAGTCTACTGAACCAAGAAACTAGGATTGGTTTTATTGTTTCAAGTCAAATAGTCACAAGCTGTAACTTAGGATTTTGTTGTTATTACTCAAGGGAACTTGCAGACAAATTGTCTGTTAAATATTTTCAGTACCAACAGCAAAAGTTTGGAAATGCTGATACCTGACACCTTTCAGAACAATAAAAAGAACTGGTATTTTGCCTTGTCTTTTCAATTGCCAACTGCTTTTACCTAACTGGATTCTTTCTTTCTCTGAAACAAGAACTCATTTGTCAAATTACCAAAGTTGTTTTATAAGTGTATTTTGGTTTAGTTTCTTTTTTAAAGCAGGTACTTTTAATCTTATTTTTAATACTTCACACTTCACTCATCCAGAGTAAGCTGGTAGGAAATTTCATAAGGTTGTAAATTGATGCTTTTGAACCTCCATAAGACTTACTAGAAGATTACCACAAATTCAGTCTAAAATTCAGCGATTAAGGTTTTTCTTTTATGTAATGAATTTCTTTTAAAGATAAAAAATCTCTTATGAGTCATTATACTAATATTATGAAGTTGATACAGTGATATATTACACCTTTCCAGTATATGTTGATCATGAGAATATGAATGTTGTTGTAGTATATTACCACTATTTTGATATATGGATTAAAAATATGTTTGCTGTTTCAGGGTGACAGTGGGCTACCTGGTTTTCCTGGATTACATGGGATGCCAGCACCAAAGGTTGAAATTAAATATTTCTTATTACAATATTCCTGTCTTTCAGCTTGCCCTGTGGTTTAACTTAAAGAGTAAACACGTCTACATACAATACTATTTCAGAGCATTTGATGATTTGCTCAAAATGAATAGATATGAAGGTGATATTTAGGGAAGATACATGCCATGGCACTTCATTATATAGAAATCAAACAATAGAAACCACCTGTTATTTAATTTCTGTTTTGCTCTATGGGATTTTATATTAATTTGATTTTACTACTACTTAGAAGACTCTTCATCACAAATAATGTTTAAAAAAAACCCCAACAATTATATGATTTACTTGTTATTCTACTTGAGTGACAGCATTTTGAAGAAGAGTTCTGATCTATCACAGTGAGTTTAGTTCATGCATGTGTTGCCCAAAACAATTTTCCCCATATTTTTTGCTCCTCTATGTTAGTACTTGAATGAATTTACCTCTTAATTTTTCCAAATTCATGTTTTTAACTCTTCAAATATGGTCTTCATAAAAGCCCAGCCCTTTTCAAGGAGCTGAATTTTCATTTAGGTTCCTGCCTTTATTGAAGCAATGAGAGCCAAAAGTGCCTTCTATAGAAAACAGAAGCCTTAAGCCTCCAAGCTGTGGATTGTCTCACCATCAGTGTTGGACATTCTGGCCTTCTCCTCTAGGAAACCTGGGCAAATTCAGGATTTGCATTTAATTCTTAGGCATATTTTTTTTCTATCCCATCGAGCTCTTTGCCTTCTCTTTGTGTCTGCTCCACATGTATACTTTATATATGAATATATCTTTATGTAGGTACTTATATTTTAAAAATTAACTTTCTCACATATATTTTGTCTAGGGAGAAAGAGGTCCTAAAGGAGATCAAGGAGTGCCAGGAATATATGGAAAAAAGGCAAGTGACTTTATAAGTATAAATCGAAGCAAAATGCTGCTGGCATCTGTGATGGGGTCACCTAGACTGGCTGCCTGGTGCAAACTCCCAAGTACTTCTCTCAATCTCCCTTCTCAACAGTATGAGAAAATAAGATGGAAAATCTTGATGGTCCAGATAAGAGAGATCACCTGCCAGTTACTGTACAGGCAAAACAGTGCCTACTTGGGGAAATTAATTTAATTTATTGACAACTAAAACAAGTTTAGATAGTGAGGAAAAAAAACCCACATAGCTAATCCCTCTTCCCCTCCACCCTGCCTTTCCCTAGGTTCAACTTCCCTCCTTCCTGGGATAGGAAATGGGGAGCAAGGTAGGGTGGTCTTCAACAGCTTCTCCCTGCTCTTCCTCCTCACTCTCCTCCCCTGCTCCAGCAGGTCCTTCCCAGGGGCCCTAGGCCTTCAAGGCAAACCTGGTCTTGCACGGATTCTCCATGGGTTGCACCTTGGCGCCACAGATCCACCATGGCCCCCTCCAAGGGCTACAGGGGAATCTCTGCTCCTTGGTGTCTGCAGAGCTGTCACTTCTCTTTCCTTATTCTGTTGGTGTCATGTTCCTGTCCCTTGTTAAAGACATTCCCCACTCCTACCCGGCCATGGCTCAGCCCTGCCCTGCAGTGGGTGGTTGGATCTGGCTGGAACCGGCTGTGTCCGGCTGGAACTGGCTGTGTCCAGCTGTGTCTGGCTGGAACCAGCTGAAACTGGCTGTGTCTGGTTGGAACCGGCTGAAACTGGCTGTGTCTGGCTGTGTCCGGCTGTGTCCGGATGGGGCAGCCCCGGCCTCCCCTCACGGAGCCGTCGCATTCCCACTGGAAGTCTGGCCATGGGAACCTGAGATGACAACATAATTAATATTTTTATAACATGCATATTCACAATGTATTCATAATGTAATTCTTTATTTACAGCTTAGAAAAAGGTTCACTGCTTTTACTGGATGTATTTGCATTTGGTAGTGTCTGCTTATTTGGGTGTTTTGAGAACCTTTTAATTCTCATTCATGTAATTCATTTTCACATATCACAAAGTGCATCTGTTTTGCAAATCTGTCTGTGGGGTAACACATCATACAGGGGGCATATGTAATTATATTGCAAAGAAGTTTATGCTTTTTAATACAGATGTACATATAATCAAAGAAAAGAGAGGAAGAGGAGTTAGAGGAGGGAGGGGAGGAGCACATGAATGGAGTGAGGCTCATAGCAGGTAGGAAGGGAGATGTTTTAATCTGTAATTTATATAAAGCAGAGAGTATAGTTTGGCCATCCAGTGTTAACAGCTATATTTACACCTGGCCTTAAATTTTCTTCATGTATTTGGTCAATGTTGGAATAAATCAGCTGACTCCATTTTCTTCATGAAGAAAGTCGAATCTTTATTGTGTAGGTCATATTTTATAGGGTTATCAGAAGGCACTGTTATATTTGTGTTATATTTCATTGGTTGATAATACATTTGCATCTAGTTTATTGGTTGGTATATGGTATTTTGCATACCTATTAAACTCCTGTATTTTTAGTTTACATGTTTTTTCTACTGGTTCTCATGGGACAAATCCCTTGTTATTGCAGGTGCATCTGTTTTTTATCCTTAGAATAGATTGTTGTGTTAATGAACTCTCACTCTCAAAATAGCTTCATATGGGAACTTTTAACTGCATTTAGAAAATGTAGCAGGCTAGCTTTGGTAATTTAGCAGAGTGAGGCCTGATTTCATAAGACCTTTTATAATTCTTTTACCTATCTATGACAAGTCTAGAGTTTTAAGCAATTTGAAATAGGGTCTGTGTTAGCATTTCTGTAGTTTGAAGCATATTTTTGTTTATGTAGTGGGGTCATAGTTATTAATTGACAACTGCCTGAGTTAAGAAAGAAACAGATCTCCTGTACTTTTTAAAAATAAGAAATAACATATATGAATTATTGGTTAAATATATTGAATTTGCAGCATAAACATTGAGCACTACTTACTTTCTGTTTGCTGTTTTTCTCAGGGTTCAAAAGGAGAGAAGGGTGATACAGGGTTTCCAGGATTGCCTGGGCGATCTGTAAGTTTTCTGAAGACAATTTTTCATTAGCTTTTGCTTCTTAATTTACCTACTGATTACTGTTAAATGTTGCCATAGGGAGACCCTGGCAGAAATGGGAAAGATGGATTACCGGGCAGTCCTGGCTTCAAGGTATGTAGGAATATATATTAATATCTTGATAAAAGTCTACAATAGCATTGCTCATGGTGTAAACATACTGAGTTTATTCTGTGGAGTATTACTGGAAATCAAAATAATTTTGTTACTGGGAGATGTGGAAGTTTACTGCTGCAATGAGCAGACTTCGTTTTTTACAATTGAAAACAATTGTTCTATGAACAGAGCTTTTAGTAAGAGTTTATTAGTGATCATTAGAGATTGTTTATACTTTATCTCCCTTATCCTTTTGTGTATCTCTAACTCTGTGACTCTGTTAAAGAGATTTATATACAAGCATACACTGGAGAACATAATCACTTTTGAAGGGAGCTGCAGGAAAATTAGGGAAAAGTACCTTAGGTATTGGATTAATGTTTTTGTGTGTGTTTTTATTCTCTTCAATATGCAGTGCTGTTGTATTTAATGTAGAACAGTTTTCCAAGTCAACTAAGTAAGTTTATTGTAAAAAAGGCAATAGGATCTGGTATTTCTATAATGCATTGCAGTCTGTGAGCTCACTGGACATTTTGCTTGCCAAGTTATTGTTTGCACTGTTCTAATTTATGAAAACATATACTTCAGTAGTATGAATTATAAGTTCACAGGGAAAATATTTTAATAATATGTGATGTAAATGCTCAATTGAATTGATCTAAAGAAGTTTTTCAACAGCAGCTTTGTCCTATAAGATTTTTTAAAATAATAATTAAATTATCTAAGGCTGCTCAAGATTAATGTTACTTCAGTGTCCAAAAATGCAAAATTCTGAGTGCAACTCATGTTACTGTAGTTGGAGATCTGTATCTTCTATTTTGTGACCATGCTTGTCTAGTGCAGTTGGAGATGCAGCTGGCATTTTTGTGACATCTGCTGCAGCAGGGACATATGACACAAAAAACATGTGAAACACCAAAAAATTTTCAGGCATCAGGTGTCAGTCCATTACCCTGGATCCAGGGTAATGGCAGTGGAGACTGGAGAGTAATTCAGCTTAGAGAAGGCAGACTCGTAGGTACCAGTTTAGTTGTGCACATAAAAATCCTGTGGTGCATTGGAAATGCATTAGTGTCCAAATCATCCTCAGGGAACTGAAAAATATGACATAAGTCCTGTGGAAAGCCAGTGTCTGTCAGGAGTGTGAGTAGTCAAGATACCATTGGGTATCTCAAATATGACCAAATGTCTGTGTGTGGGCAATGGAATTCAACTCCTGGTGTCTGGTCAGCTGAATCAATTCTCCATCAATTGTCCAGACTAGACTTCCATTATCCATGTTATGGGCTTGGTTACATCCAGGAATTTATTTCCAATGAATCCTCTCTTATTTTATATCTATATTTATGTGTGTGTGTGTATGCACACACACACACACATAGATAACATTGCTAAGTAGAAGGAGAAATTCCTTCTCTGTTACTTCAGAACATAGAGAAAAAAAAAGAGATATTAGATTGTTTTCTTCTCTGGTATTTGGTAAGAGGGACAGGTAATGGTCACAGTTAATATTAAGATAAAATTTTAACTGTCACTGGTGGCAGTTTAGAGTAAAACATTGTGTTGCTAAAGCATGGTTTTAGAGAGTACTTTCATATGTTTTATGCTTGTAAGCAATATACAGAGAATATTGTGTGAATGTGTGTACATTTAAACTGAAAGACATTTTCTGAACTATATTCCTCATTATTATAGTAGCAAAAATATGACGTGCTCATTAGATTTTATTAATTTTATAATATAATAGTTAATAGAAGCCATATTTTTCATTCAAACATTTTGTTAGCCTGACTTCAACATCTGCTTGCTATAAAACATTGCTTCATTCTGGGTCTGTAATGAAATTCAGAACAGTAACAAACAGGCTGCCTTTGAAGGAAATTTCTGTTGTAGTTTTCCTGGTTTTTTACAATATTCATTTTGGGAAAGAATGTGGAAAAAACATGGCATGAAACCCAGATGCTACCCATTGTTACATCAGGTATAGATTTTATAATTTTAAGTTAATTAGTGCCAGATTATTTTATAAATGTGTGTATATCTATCTATGTCTACATCTATATCTATATATTTATGTTTTTTTATATGCTTTTATTTCTGGAATTATTCAAATTTTCAGAATACTTTAGTATCATACATATTTTGATAAATATTTAATCACTTGTGGTACTGCTGTATTCTGAAGTACTTTGAAGTATTTTTTCATAGTATTATTTATACTAACAATCAGACAGCAACAGTCTACTATTTTTTTATGCATTTTTTTCCTACCAGAAATTGCTATTCTGAGTGAAAATTTTCTCTCATCCCTTTTTGCAAACTGTTTGATAGCTGTCAGATACAACATGAGGGAATATTGGATTGATGACACTTCTTGCTGTTTCTTAAACTGTTAGATGGTTGTTTGGTGAAGCCTCAATGTGTATTGGTTTGAAATTTTACTTGGATTAAAAATATTTACTATTTAAAAGAATTATTTTCATTATGCAAATAACATTGTTTTCTTAAGATTTTTTTTATTTTAAAGGGAGAAGTTGGGCAGCCTGGATCTCCAGGCCTAGAAGGAAATCGAGGAGAGCCTGTAAGTGATTAAATTGCTGCCATCATTATGCACTGATTTGTTAGTTTTGTTTGGTTTAATTTTTTTATTTTTTTTTTTAGTTAATAGCTATTATATTTCATGTTCAATTTGTGTTAATTTGAATTGGTTGATGGGTCTCTTTTTATAAAAGTACTTGTTTATTTTTTGCTGTTCATCTTTAAACTTGATTTAATCAAAAGAAGTAATCAAGTACTTAAAGTTAAAGATGCCTTAAATGAAAAGCTTCTTTACCATATTGCTGTTGTATATACTGAGATATATATATGTGGTATAAAATTGTCTCATTATTGACTCCTGTCCTGTTCATGTTGTGGTAAGTTATATATTAGTAATTTCTTGCTTGAGGAAAGATTCTGGATGGATTTAACTGTTATTTCTGCTACATGGTGTATCTTCTTTCAGATACTTGTTAATCACACTTCTAAAGTCTATTTTTTCGCTATGTACCATTTCCTTTGCCCAGTTTAACTGGCCTTTCGCTTCCTTGCATCTTCTTCCACCACTTTATCTGCATCTCTGTGTTCTTGCTTAGCTGGAGACCATGCTGCTTCATGTTTGCTTTGTTTGTTTCCAAAGACATTGTTCCTGTACTGGTACTTGGGCAGCTCATTTTGCCTCCTCTTCATCTCTGATAGCCTCTTTGTCCTCCTTTTAGCTCGTTTGGCTCTTCCAGGCTAGCAGACTGCTTGGAGCAGATGAGCCAAGATAGCAGCTCTGAGTGCTGAGAGACAGCTGTCTTCAAACCATCAGCAGTTCTTCTGCAGGCCAAGAGCTCTAAACAGAGCTCAGTGCATGGAGCACTGCCTTACAGATGAATTATGTTCTGAATTACATTAGGAATTGTAGGATAAAGAGATACAGCTTGGTACAGACAGAAATGTTGTGGAATTGAATGTAATGGGAGGCAGTCTGATACACAATACTGAAATCTGATACAAAGTTTTGATAATGAGGAGATGGAAATAACACTTCCAGCTGAAAAGTTCTGAAAGTTTTTCATTTAAATATTTTGCATAGTCACCAAAACCTTCTAAAACGTTTTGAGTAGACTGCAAAACACTGAAAAGTCATGCCCAAGAGACTTCTTCCCACTTGCCTCTCTTAGGTGAAAAACACACATAATTCCTACCTTGACTTTATTTTTTCCTCTTTTTCTGCCCCAAATAACTGTGAGGTGTTATAACCTTTTTCAGTCTGTGCTGTCTTCACATGTAAGAAAGACTGAAAGTGAATGCTAATTAAATATCATAAAGTACAGCTGAAGGGATTTTGGTATATTGTAAGTTCATACACCATAACAAATGTGCTGAGATAAAAATGAATTCTATTATTGTCTCTAGCCTTGTTTTGTCTCTTTTAATTTTTACAGAAGAAATATTAGTTGGTCATTATGATTTTTAAAAAAATCTAAGAAATGAATGGGAAAGGGCATTTCTGACCTAAAGAAAACGAAATATTTGATACTTTTATCAGCTCTTTCTTTCTAGAGTGATGGCATTTGTTAAGTATGACCTGTATCTACTAATGAAATATATTTTGGTTTAAAGTTAATATAAATGCTTCAAAAGATAACATTTTAAACAGTAATGTAAACTCATCACTAAAGTCACAGAATTTTGCTTTAAAGGGAAATGAAGTGGTAGATTTAAGACATTAAAAGTACTAAAAAGTCTTTTAAAATCACCGCAAGATACTATAGAGGGAGACTTCCAAAATATAAACAACTACAAAAAATTTAAACAATCCTAATAGAGCAAGCTAAATTGCATTGCATGCTTCATTTATAATCAGTGAAGGTTCTGAAGTGTAGAAAGTCTACATGCTGACCATGAAATTTCCTCAAGGTCACCATTAGGGAATGTAAGACACAGTCACCCCTGCTCATCTGCCTCTCTTGCTGATGTAGCACCATCCTGCATGAGCAAACACAGAGCTCCCCTCTGTTTAGGGCCCGCAGGAGGAGCAAAGAGCAGAGCAGCTCAGTGCAGAAATGTTGTGGTGAAAGTGTGTGTTTGGCTTGTGGGAAATGAAAGCTGTCCTCAGCTGTGACATATATGGGCTCCTCTATTCAAGTAGGGGTTAACTGGCATTCGCCTGTTGGGAAATGAGTTGGATTTTGGGTGCTGTGTGTGATGGCTTGTGCAACTTACTGCTTGTGTTGTTCCTGTTGTTCCCCATGTGTATTTGAAATACAATGTGTAAGCACCTCCTCTCACCTTCCCTTCTGTGGAATTCAGTGTAAATATCTCTGGTGGGTTTGCCTTACAGTTAGGGCACTGGTGTGGAAGAGAGGGAATGAACTGCCCTGTGCCATCCCTGGGACAGCCAAATAGGATGCCTAAGCACAAGCCTTGGATGATACAGTTGAAGCTGGATGACTTTATATCATTAACCAGCCACATGCAGCTGTGGCCCTGGGACAGCTCAGCATGTTGCATGGATACCCCACTCACACAAGCATACATGTGGACAGGCTTTATTTCTTTCATTCAGCCACATCAGTGCTAGACATGGCTTAATTTGTTAAGTTGATGATTTAAAAAATAGTCATCTTGTGATCCCTCTTGCTTTAGCAAATAAAAATAGCCTGATTGTGAAATAAATGCATCTTGAGACAACTAAGAAGAAACTCTAAAATGGAGAGCACAGGTGAACTGAACTCCCAATTCCTCCAGCCTTTGAGATGTGTGGTTATTTTTTGGACAGACTGCTTTCTGGTATATTATTACTCTTACAAATCCCCAAAGTTACAAACAGAAAAAGTAGGTTGTAAAGATAAGTAAATAATTTCAAAAGATGTGCTTGATTTCCCTCAGTAATACTATTTGGAACTTCAGTTCCATCCACTCTGTGGAATAACATGACAGTATGGAGAGAATAATTAAGGATTTGATAAAGGTAGTAATCAAGCTTATTTTCCTGATGACAAAAACAGGATGTGATGTCTTAATTTGTTCAATGGCTAGTCATCTATCTTTCTGATGACAGACTGTTTTGATAAATACATTTTTTGAGGGACCAAATCTCTATAAAATAAATCAATATTTATTTGAGCTTAATTTCAGCCTGACTGTCCTTTTTAACATAGGTAGGGTTTTCAGAATTGGGTTTCAGTGGAAGCTCCTTGTGTTTGCAATTATGCAGATGGGAACTCTGAAGTGAGTGCTTGTGGGTAAAGCTGGCAGGACATTTATAGCACTCTTCTAGGCCTAGCATGTGCTCTCCTGCCACAAGTAATATGTCTGAGCATTTGCAACTGCTCATGTTTACTCTCCAGAAATCATATTTTTCAGAAATACATCTGCAAACACTTAAAATAGTAGAGTTTTGTCTCAATATTTAGGTCACATCGCAAGACCTCAGATGTGGCCTCATTTGTGCCAGTGATAGCAGCACAACATAACTTTCAGCTTCTGACCTGACTCCCACTGTTATACCTATACTCCTGGTTTGTCTGTTGATCTCTCACAACTTCGTCAGGAATGCCAGATATAGATCAATGCATTCTCTGAAAAAATGTGTGTTTCATGATAGGCAAAGGTAGCAGAATTCTTTTTGAAACATGTTCAAGATATACTACAAGGTATAACGGAAGTTGTATTGTCTTCATAATGCAGAAATCCTAAAAACAAATTGGTATAGCCAGATATCCTGTTTGTTTGGAAAGAAAATACAAAGTTAATGTGATTGTGCTGCATCTAATAGCTATACTGAGAGAGATGAAACAGGAAAAAAGAAAAGAACTATCCTGACTTAGTAAAATAGTAGTATGCACACAAGGTTTGCGTTTTTTTTGTCACTATTATTTTCCTTTCTTTGTCATGTAATGTTTTGCTTGATGCTCCTGATGTTGATGTTATGTTGGTTTGTACCAATTTTAGGTACTAAGATGCCACTTAACATTTGTATCTACATAGGGAGTTATAAAGTACTTAGGATAAAAGCAAACCTAAAACCTCTATTGTATATCTGCACAGTTGACCTTGTGAAAAAATACCTTTCTGAAAGTGTTACTTTATTTTTTATGCACCTAGTCTGATTATTGTGTTTCTACTTTTAATCTCTTCATAGATTGTAGTATAAAGTTCCTATTGTACTTCTAGTGCTCAAAAGATCATGTGTTGTGTGAATTTATTACTTGTGGAAATATTCCATAGAGCACTAAATACTCAAATTTTATATCACCTTAAATTAGACCCTGCTATAAAATAATCTCTTTGCTGGTAGTCTATAAAGAAGAAATTATTTCCTGTCAGTTTTTAAGAGAAAAGTGATCAGGAGACTCAACAAAGTGGTTGGTGTGAGTCTATCAAAATTTTTCAGTTGCTGATCTGATATTCATGCTTTTCTACTAGTCTGTGATGCCTGGATAGTAGGACCTGAGCTCTGATGGCCTGCTTTTCAAAGGTGTCAGCATTACAGTCATAAGGGATGTATACACTAGCATTTTCTCTGCAAATGATGTCTTGTGGGTCTCAAAAGAACACCTATTTCTTTTTGAAGATTCTGACTTTTAACTGTAAAAAAAAGAAGTTCTTATTTGGGTGGGATTTTTTTATACATAAACAGCTGATAGTGATGGTTTTTGTAGGCATATGCCATGCATCATTATTTCTTTACAAATAGATTTGGTTAGTTGAATGCACTTTTTGATATTGTTTCTTTATTCCTTCTTCTAATATCTAAATTGTTGAAATAGCAGGGCAGAGTCTTACTGAAGACTTTCTGGGTGCTTGAGCCACAAGTAGCAGATGTTGTTAGTTTTGTTCTCACTTGAGAAAGTGAGAGATGACAGCTTTGACTGCACAATACTCCCAGAAATCATTTGCTAATTACATAATGTGCTGTAAGCTCAAACACATTTTTTAGACTGAATGCAGGTTTTTCTGTCAAGTTTAACATCTAGGTAGCTCTATGTATTTTGAGCAGACTTTGTTTTCAACCTAGGTGATCTCCATTCTGACTGACGAGTTTTCTTAACTAAATTCATTCCATACTATAATTGCAGAAGAGTTAATTGCTGTTAAGAAGACAAATATGAGAATAGTGCTGTAATGAAACAGGTACTAGAACTTCAGGCAGGCTAATCTGAGTTACTTAATTATTCCCAGTTGACATAGATGATACAAGACATGACAGCATAGTTGCTGATCCAAAGCGTATTGAAATCAATGGAAAGATTCCCATAGAATTCAGCCTGGACTGGGGCCACAGTACATGCTGTAAGAAACTTGGACACAGTAACCTAATGCAGCTTGGAAAATAATGCCTGCTTTGCTGAGTTGTAAAGCTAACAGTTCTCCCAGATAATTCACACTTTCTGCCCGTTCATCATGATTTCTAATTTTTAAATTTATTTCCTCACACTGTTCAATTACATGAATATATTAATTTGCTATAATTATAATATCTTTTTTGTCCTTTTTTTTTCTACAGAGACTTGAGAAAGTATTTGATAATTTTGGAAAATCGTGTAGAGGTAGCATGCTCTACTAACATTTCTTTAAGACTGTTTTACAAATGCAGTGTTAACGAAGGGAAATTCTTAAAAGTTGTAAGTGAATATGAAAGGAGCTCCATTGTGGACATGAATGGCATATGCTATAAATAGTTGTAGATGGTACTCAGAATACTCTGTTTTCTGCTTCTATACTGTAGTGACCTTTTTATGGCTACCCTGGTGCTTTTTTTACTAATTCATATGCTGATACAAGTTAGAGGCCAGCATTCGTCCCCTATTGCTGCTGTTTCATGAACATAGAATAGGAATACCTCTAGGAAATATATTGTAACAATTAAAAATCTTTCTACTGACTTGATGGTGCTTATCATTTGTTAAAATCTCTTAATAATTTATTAATATTTTATAAACTGAGAGTGTTAAAAAGAGTATGATTCTGAAAGCATTGTCCTGCAGTGAGCACTTGAAGGTGCATCTTTGTTAAAGAGTGCAGTAACTGTCTTCTGAGCACAAAATTAGTGGTCATGATGATTCATTTGTATTCCATAACTGATTCCAATGGGCTAGACCTTTTTATACACAAAACCACAGGCTCTTCTGCAGAGTCTGATTTCTTCCATACATTAAAATAATTTGGGATATTGGAAATTTTCATGTAGAGACTTTAAGCTTGATATTATTCATCTAGTTTATCTGTACTAGAAAGTGAGCTTTAATTGCCAGATGAAGTGCTTTGACATAAACTTATTCTGTCTAGAGTAAGATATATGTTGTTCCACCTGTGTTTTTTCCCCCTGAGGGAGTGGTGATATGTAGCTTGAGCCTTTAGCTCATGTTTTCAGCTTGGCTTGGAGGGAGTCTAGGGATCTGGTTTGAAACTAAGAGTGAATCAATTTGGTGGTATAAATGTATTCATTATATATCCAATATACTCTCTCATGGTACTCCCTAAAAATACATATAAATGTTTGCCTGTTTAAATGCTTGTGCATTTAAGAAATTGCAAAGATTGTGATATACACCTGCTGACAAACATCACTACCTTTTTTCTCAGTACTAGAAACTGTATTTTATTGGTATTAATATTGCAGTGGGTTTTTCTATAGAAATTGTTTTTTTTGGCATTTTATCATTATACCTATTCAATATGATATAATGCATTATACATATGCAATGTGCTTTAAAGTGGGAAAACATCAGTTTACCACAACTGTGTATCATTCAAAGACATTTCTGATGAATTGGTTTTGTTACTTTGAGCAAATTATATACTGATACATTGCAAGTATATTACTTAACATACTACTTTTTGGACTTAAAAAAAGACATTCTGAAAAATCACTGGACTTGACAAATGTAGATTTTGGAAAAGTTGACCAGACAAATCCACACAACTGTAAATTAATCCTGAAATTTTTTAATTCTCAAGTATCAGTTAAAAGTGTGATTGTTGAACTGACTCAAATTAAAGAATTAAAGCAATATAATGTATGTGAGTGTCCATCTGTAACTGGTTAGTTCAATCTGCTGAAAATAACTAGTAAAGATCTTGAACGTTAAGTGGTACAATGCAATAAAATAAGTGTATAAGTAGTGCTCAACATTCACTTAATTTGACATGTGGTATTTAAAGAAGGACTCATTTGCATTCTTTGGGATCCACCTGATGTCAGTGGTAATATTTAAAGCATTCCTGAATGTGTGTGCTCGTTTCATTCTGTTAAAAAAGGCTTTTCTGAAGGAGGAAAGGCCTGCAGACAATGTTTGGACTGGTATACATTGTATATTGGGCTGACATCTGACCTGTTATTGCTGGGAAAGTTGATGTTTATACTTCGAATAATCATTGTTTCACATATTATGATTAATCTTTAAAGAACAATATCTCCTTTTATTCTTGCCATACCATTTTCTTCTTAACATTTTATGACTCAGGTNTTTCTTCTTAACATTTTGCGACTCAGGTAAATATCTGCTGGAATTTCCAGTGAATCTGAAGACTAAACAGAAACTTCTCCCAGCTAATTGCTGTACTTAGAAACCAAACAGAGAGAGTAGAGTATGAATGAGGAAGACACTCAGTTAGAATGTAGACATAAATATTTAACATTTCAGCCGATTTCATTTGCACATTGCTGTTCCGTTCTATGCTTCACAATATGTTTATGGTAAGTTACTTAACCACAAATAGAAAGAGGTTTACTAAAAGGATGTTTGAGTTTCCTTTTTCTGATCCTCCTTCAGCTGAGTAGTAACAGTGGAGACAGTTTTCTGGCTAGTCATCCTTCTTCTTCAGCACGGGAGAAGCCAGAGAAAAAAATTGTACCTGAGTCCTCAGAAGGTCTGAGTTACAGCTCCTGAGAGCTGTGGTCAGGATGGTCACAAAGCACTCTAGCTGCATCTACCTCTAAGTGCTGTGTCTAGCATCAAATCTACAACCTGCATTCTGAGAATTACCCAGAATGGTTTTCCTTTCATGTCATGTAGTCGAGTATGAGTCTATATTTAGTCTATTTCTTTGATATGTTTTTTTCTACAGTGAAACCGATTATCTGAATTCAGCTCATCATTAAATATGTGTCTCAAATAGAAGGGATCATTTTTGTTTTGACTTAGACAGTTTAGATATTTGGATTAATTAAAATTGTTTTAATTGAAGGCCTACAGAAAATACACAAGAGAAGACAATCATTCTGTTAAATTCTTTGGTAGTTTTCTGTTCAAGTGTTAGTTAGTTGGACTGTCAAAGTTACTTGTGTTAGTTACTTGTGTTTCTTCTATGTGACCTTCTTGATAAATAGCACTGCATTATTCATGTCCACAAAGAGCTTTAAATTTGAAATTGAGAAGCTGATACTCAAATCACAGACACTCAAGTAAATATAGTGCTAGAAGATTTGGGGAAATTTGGCACAGGAAGTGTTTCAATTTTTAAATCCTTCCATACTGAAATTACTGTGAATTGAAGCTATGGAACATCTTGTCAGAATATAGTCTGGCTCCTGATCCATAACAAAACAAAGCAAAACAAAACACCATGATCTTTAATCTACTTGCAAGATTTAACTAATATTTCTACTAATATTATTAAACCATTTTAAGAAGCAACCTTTGCTTCTTATTGTGCAAATTAATTTTTGCTTTAGTAGTTTTAGTAACTAAATTTAGCCTTAGTGATTGCTGAGTGAGTCAAGGTGTGATTTTCTTTCTTTGTGTGCTGGAAGGGTTTGGTCCCAGCCTTTGTTCCAATTTTTCTTAGGTATTTTTTAAACAGATAACAAGAGCCAAACAGATTTGGACTAAAGGAATTATCACAGAACTTTTTCTCTGGGAATGGATAGGACTATATAGAAAGTGAATTTTTTTTTTTCACCTGTTATTTACTGCCAGATTCTCTCTGTCTGAGCTTTGGGACTCTCTTAGTCAAAAATGCAGGCTGGCCCATCCTGCTTAATAGCCAGCAATGGGCCAATTCTGTAGGAATTTAACAATCCCTTTTGGAACACAGTTTCACTGCTTTCTTTTGCTGTGTTCTGTGACCAATTTCACAGAATCCACCATATAAAAAAANAAAAAAAAAAAAAAAAAGCAAGCATGATTTGTTGTTAAACTTACTCACTGCTAATTTGACAGAGTGGTTCCTTACTATGGGAAAGAGATGTCTGTCCATCTGCATCAGTGCGACCTGTGAGGACAGAACTCTTTGGTTATGTGTTGGGTGTAAGGAGCAGAGCAGTGGTCTCAGCCTGCCCTGCCTTATGTGTGCAAGGTGCTCAAGCACTGTGACCCTCAGAAGATTTTCTCCATAAGAAGTAGTGGTGGAGAAATTTTAAAGCATTTTGAAGGCTTGTAACTGCTTGAGTATCAGTGTGTTTAAGTGTCGAACGTGGGTGAGTTGGTCAACGTTTAGAGGTCGGTGAGATTTCTGACAGATTGGATGTTGGTTTTCTCTAAGGATGCTGCTAGCACAATAGGGAGAGAGAGGGCATTGTGGTGCCACCTGCAGGGCTACAGGTTCAATTTTGTCTGCCCATCTTTGGATCTATGAAGATTTGGCAATTCTTATGCTCTTGCTCTTTACAAGAAACAAGAGTAACACCAGTTTCCACCTGTGACAAGATATGTGCAGTTTTCATTTTCTGTTAGTATTTCCAACTTTCAGATTATAGTTTTCCAAGGTCCGTGTTGTTGGCAGTGCAATAGTGCAAGGTCACTCTGTTCCACATGTGTGTTTTATTGGTAATAACTGATTTGCCAAAAAAGTGTTTGAACACTGTGGTCTTATAACTGCAAAGATCTTGGCAATGCTTTTTCTTTTCCTGAACTTAATTTAAAGCTGCTCTGCTAGTCTGGTGGATAGTCATTATGTCTGTGGGAATGCCTCTTTGTATGTAGCCCATTTTTTTCTTTCATCAATTCCATCTGCTCAGTAGTAGCAGATTCTGCTTCATTGGATTTCTTTTCCAGTTTTATACATTATCCAAATTTGGGTTGTCTCTTTCATTCTATTAGGATTATCAAGGATTTTCTATAATCCTTTAAAAAGTGTTTTGATTGTTATACTTTCATCCAAATTATGGCTTGACTTCCACTTTTTTGCATGTCTCCAGTAAATCTCTCATATATCGTCAAGTAGGCTTTTTCAAGTAAGGATCAATAATACATAAAGAGTTGTGTTTTCCAGGTATTTAAAGGGGTCATGGGAACATGTGGATAGATAGATATCTTTTGTTTATCTTTTTCTATTGTTGTAATTTATTGCAGACCCTTTAGGGTCTTCCCAGAATCAGAATGGCAGATTTTTCAGAATGGAAAGAAACATTTGATAGAAATATAAATGAGAGAATTTATATATGCTAGAAAAATATCTTCTTATCAGAAGAAAATAAGATAATAAAGACAATTATACTAAAGTTCTCTCTATCCACCTGGGGAATTGACTGCAAACCAGTTTCCTCATAACAAGATCTTTTGGAAATACTGTAAAATTTCACATTTTCCAGAGAAATGATAAAATTTTATGATTATGGATATGTTACTTGTGGCCTAGAAATTGCTACTTTCCATAATAGGGTATCCTGTCCTACCAGGCACTGAAGAAATGGGGAAAATTAACGACAGAAGCAGAAAATAAGAATAGAAGTGGGCTAATATATACTCGTTTTAAGACTAAAATAGGTTTTGTTTTGTTCTAAAAAAAGGTCTTCTGCATGGTTTCTTCTGCTGTTTGCAAGCTTAAAGTTAGAAGGGTTAGAGGAGGATGCAAATAATCCTCATACGAGCTAGAAAAAGCAGGAAATATTTTGAGAAATATAGCTTGTGTCTTAAGTAAAAGTGCTTACATCTAGTTAAACTGTATATAAGGCCCCAGGCAATGTCTTTAATGGATTTTTTTGTGGGGCTGCGTGGAAGAAAGTCCATCTGTTTAATATAATCCAAAACAAAAATAGATACCTCATGATTAATGAGAACTACAAGAAAGTTTTTCCAGGGATTGTGAAAGCATTTTCCTCTTACAGTTAAATCCATTCTATTACAGTTAAATCCATTCTATCTGCCAGATATCAAAGAATGGAAGACTTATTTAAATTTCTGAAACTGGAATAAAGTAGAATATTTATACAGAATTTTATAGCTGTCATAATTGAGGTTCATCATCACAACAGAAACAAATTAATGCTTTTGGGTGTTCTGAAGTCTCAGCTGTGCAGGCTGCAGGGATTTGGTTACATTCCAAGATGAGCTTCATTTTGCAGCGATACTGAGACAGAAGCAGACAGCAAGGTGTGTGGGATTTGGCTGCCTGAGCATGGCCATCAAGGGCCATTGGAGTTGTGTGAGAACAACTGCAGCATCTGGCATGCAGGACACAGTTTTTAGAGCAGTGACATCTTTTTCACAGGGTTGATCTGTTACCCCACAGCACCATCAGTGAAACTAGAAATTATTTCAATTACCTACATGGCATTCAAGTGTCACTTTAGGTCCTGAAATTGCCCTACAAAGCCTACTCAGGCCTAACCAGAACTTAGATAGCTGACAGGCTTCTAGGTACACACAGGTGAGACAGGGTAGAAGGGAAATGATTAAACAAGCAACAGAGGCTGAATAAAGGACAACGACAGCAGTCCTTACCCAGTCTCCAAAAGTCTTGCCAGACAGGTACATGAAGACATTAGCATTTAGGCACAAACTCAGCAGTGTGTGATAAAATAACAGTTGAGAATTTTTAGAATAAGCATGGTTTTGAAGCAAGGAATTAGGTTTCCTTGACTGCAAAAAAGGGGAACAAATGAACCGATTCAGAAGTATAGGAACTCTCCAAGTCATACAAGGAGAGAAATCAGTAAAGCACTGTAGATGGTTTGATTTTTAGAAATTCTGGCTCGAAATGTAATGCTACTTTCTACTGGTATTATAACTGGATATGTGATATATGTAAACCATTTAACATGCATGCATTTTCTGGAAAGACAAGGAAAAAGAAACTTTAGAATTACAACTCCTTTTTATATTTTATATGAACAAAATGTGCTTGATAGCCTTGCAAAGGCATCCCCAAAGACAGGTTTTTTTTCTATAGGCCAGTGAATCATGAACTATTCCACAGCATTGGTTCTATTACTCCCAGTGGGTGGCAGTTTTCCCATTTGTAGCAGTTCCAAACATTGTTTTTCCCTTATTGAAAGAAAAATTGCATGATTAATGTGTTTCATATTAAATTTTGATTAAACACAGGCATTCATGATAATTTTAGTTGCACTATACTCTTCCAAAAAAACAAAAATTGTCTTAAAAATGGAGTAAAACTAATTGCTTTG
Organism: Thryothorus ludovicianus; assembly: GCA_013397245.1. Classification (NCBI taxonomy): domain Eukaryota; kingdom Metazoa; phylum Chordata; class Aves; order Passeriformes; family Certhiidae; genus Thryothorus; species Thryothorus ludovicianus. The sequence goes on along the minus strand of VZTB01011863.1, from coordinate 333,946 downwards.
CCTCATACTTTAAAGTTAGAATGCACTTTTTGATAATTAAAATAAGGTTTCTTTGACAGTTTAGTTAGTGTTATGTCATCTTATTAAATAAAACTTCCTATTAAAAATATCCTATTACACATGGGACTGAAAAAAAAAAAGATGCTCAGATTCTAAAGATTTGTATTGAGAATGAAAACTCTGGGAACAAGGCACATTTCCAAAGCTTGATTTGTCTTTTGATTTAGAAGTTAGGTAAGAATATATCTTGATATCTAAACTACCTTTTAACCTTGTCTTCTGAGAAAGTACAAATAATTCTAATTGTCATAACTAGAGATTATCCATGTAAATGGAAGTAGTAGATTGGGATAGATAATGGCAAGGCAGCCAGTTTTAGTTTTTCACATATTCTGGAACTGATGCTACAGAAATTAGTCTTTGTAATTACTTAACCATGGAAGCTACACAGAAAAGTAACTTGTGGGAAATACCAGTTTTTCTGACCAAATTAGCCCCTTCATTCTCCTTTTGTGCCTACCTACATGTGGAGAGTAACTGAAAATCTCCACCCCATGTACTCTGGAAATCACTCACATCATCATAAGTGATGTATTCATTCTTAGCTGAGTGAATGTCAATGAACCATAAGAGAATTTTAAGGATCTAGACCAGCTCTTACTTACTTATGGGCCTGAGTTCCACATACCTCAGTAGTGCAGAATCAGTCAGAAAGGCAAAAAAAAAATAAAATAAAGTGGAGAAAGAAAGGAAATATGAATTCATTTTGCAATTGTTGTTCTTGAAGTTTCATCTTTCTTTGTCACTGATATAAAATTAAATGTCAAGTACCAGCAATTTATTTTAACTAAGAAAGATCAACACAGCTCAGCAGGACATTTTGTTTCTTCTTCTAATGATGATTATATCATGGTAAATCATTTTATATGTTGGATAAGTGTGTGGAACTGTCTTCTCTGAGCCCTCTAAATTGCATAGAAAAGTAACTGGAAGCATCTCTGGTACATTCAGGAGAGGAAGTTTGCTGCCTTGGGAGATGTTTTGGTTTATATTACAGGTACAGACACTCATAATTTGGTTTTCTATTTTACAGCTACAGAAATAAATAACTGTATTATTAAATATTATAATTATATAAAATAATGATGTTGAGAACTCATAGATGTGCCTGGAAGTTTCTAAATGTGGTGACAAACATGACCTATTTCCCATCTCTTTATTTGTGCAAAAGATCTAAGAAGGTTTTGGACAAAAGTTAAGAAGAGTTATGTAACATTATGTGAGTGGAAGTCTCAGTATGAGGCATTATTTTCAAATAATTTTTATTGCATTATTTGATCTCTTCCTTTAATGATAGATACATTGGATTTCTGATGGTCTGTAAAATGCTCAGGATGCAATTGTTAACTCATGTACCATTGACCAATGAACTATTTCTATTTGGTGGAATCATTAGTTACTAAAAGTGTGTGTAGATTGCAAAACAATGGAACTATCTTTTGCACAGATGTAATCCATATGGAAACTATATGGAAACTAAATTATAGTTGTTACATTCATGTTATTTTTTTCCCATAGAATACATATGTTTCAGTGGTGTCAAGAACAGTTGTCTTGTCTTCACTGCAACGTTATTTTCAATATTAGATTAAAATGTAAAGTCTGTAAGCTAAATTCCTGCTGCAGATGAGTTATGGTACAAGTAAGGACATTGTCCAATAAACTTGAGTAGTCTCTACTTGAGAGAAAAAAATAGACTAACTGAATGTAAACTTCTGCATTAGACATTTATGGAGTTGTGTTTTAACCTGAATCATGTTCGTTTAAATGATCACTGTTAGAAAAAGTTGAGATATACTGTAGAGCTGAAGGAGCAATGTTGCTGAGGAAATGGCTGAGATCTTCAAGTATTTATGAAGGTGGAAGCTAGTATACATCAAGTAAAACTATATCTGTCTCTTTAAAGTATTTTAGACAATATGATCCATCATGCTGATGGTCCTGTTGACCAGGGCTTTTGCTTCAACTTATGTGGGAAATCTTATGGATAATGTAAAGTGGTTTCTTTCCGTGTGCCAGCCAGGGTTTTGGGCTAAGCAAGAGCATGAGAGCTTGGTGAGTAGTAGGCATGGACTCCTGCAACAAAAGCAATGGGGAAGAATTCAACATTAATATTTTGCTGTATCCCTAGAGTAGTCTGCAAGTTTCCAGATGAAGTTCTTTCCTGTATGTGCTTTTGGTGCTTTGAGGGATTTTGTTATTCTTGAGTTTTTTGTTGTTGGTTTTTATTTTGTTTTTGTGTTTTTCATTGTTGTTTATTTTGTTTTGTTTTGTTTTGCTTGCCCCTGCCCATATTTTGAACCCAAATAATTTAGGCAAATGTTAAAAAAATTCTGGTGAATTTATTCCATGTATTTAAAAGGTTTTCTTTTTCCTTCTCAGGGAATTCCTGGAATTCCTGGAAATCAAGGAGCAAAAGGACAAAAGGTACTATTAAGTTTTTCAAAACACAGTTAAAACCTATACTATATATACTCATTCCAAACTAAGGGTTCAGGCTTAGAAAAGAGTTTTCATAGTGGGGATTTATGACATCAAATCATGCTGCAAAAGAACGGAGACAATTCATGACGTGTTTCAAAATCCCTTATGAGGTTTTATTTCAACTATTCCAGAAGGAATGAGTAGTTTAAAAGGAATCTTGCTAATTTCATAACACATTGAGAAACAATCTTCAGTAACTAAATCTGCATAGTTAAAGAACATATAAAATGTTAAGTATACATGTATTAGTCACAGAATTTTTCTCTTTATGTAAAAAATGCAGGGTGAAATTGGACCACCGGGTCAACCAGGAGCAAAAGGGTCACCAGGAGATACTGTAAGTTTCAAAATTGTTCTATTATGAACAAGTAATTGTGGTGTTGTCGTTCTCTGCTTGTCATAAACAAACGTGCAATGGCAAATACATGAGCAAACTATCATTTGCAAGTTTTTATTTTTATTGCCTGTTACTGGAATTTTTTTCTCCATTTCTTTCTGAGTAAAGTTGAACAAAATGCCAGGGGAAAGGCTAAATGATCAACTCCAATAAAGCCTTGAGGGATTCCAAGATGCTCATATTTATTTAACTCACCTACCACATTTTCTTCAAATTTTATTTAGATAAATAACATCTGGTTCATTATACACTTGAAAATAATTTATTCCTCTTTCCTGTCAATTCATTTAATGTATTTTTTGTCAACTGATAAATTAAAAAGGAGATTGATGCAGGGAATATCTGAATATATTATATGACATTAGGGAATTTAAACCAGGAAAGATAGTGGGATTTTCCTTGTATTAGTCACACTGAATATGTTTGTTCCAGAAAACACAGATGGAAAGCTTGTGGATGGTCTATTAATAGCTTGGGAAAATTTTTCAGTAACAAGTTCTTTTTCAGTAATGACTATCCCTATTGCATTGCCAACACCAGCAATTTATTAATTCACCTGACATATAATGTCAGTTCTGGAAAATAGGACAATGCTACGTTTTATGTCCTTGAATTGTTCTACATTTTTGTTCAGGACATTCTCTTCTCTTCTAATTTTATATAGTTCTCAGATTATGTTCACAAGATTTTCCTGTAGTGCATCTGAAAGTTTCCTTCTTGTAGTGATTTCATTTAGTAGTCTTCATGTAATTTTTTAAACAAAACAAGTTAAATATGACCTAGTAATGAAAGTGCAAGAAAGGAAAAAAGGAAAAACGGATTTTATTTCTCCTTTTCCTGCAGATGTATTATTGACCTTTAAGTATGCTAAATGTATTTTCTCATTTGCCTTCTCTGGTGTGTGTTTACAGGTCAATGTGGATATATACACATAGCTGATTCAATTAAAAATAAAGAAGCTATTTTGTACATATAGTATTTCTACTTTGTATAATGTAAAATGAGTGAGGGACATTTTTGATAAGCATATGCTGCTTCTGTAATCCAAAGACTGATGTGGGTTTCACTGGAAATGATCTAGTGTCTGTGGCCTAAAGAATAGGTTGCTATATTTATTGATGGAGAGTTTGATGACCAGTATTTTCTTATCATAGAGCAGGCAAGAAACATGAATTAACGTGTGGTTAATTTATATTAATCTTTGGNGAGTAAGAAATTATATCTGTTTTTGATTATGTGTAACTTTTGAAAGAAGTCTGAAATAATGTCATGGGAGTGAATTGTTCCTAACATTTATTAGTAAATGGAAGGTTATTGTTTCTATTTATATGAAAGCAAAGATTAAATAACAACAATAACAGTAAATTTAAAAAATATTATCAGTAGGAATAATTGATAAAATTTAATCTGTGACAATTTAGATTTCCAGGCCTTATTTTATTGTTTGACTTACTGTATCATTATGCTTTTCTGCTGCTTCTTAAGCACACTCTTATAGCAGATTGCATTTCACAGTATTTAAGCAAGTCCAAGTGAAACAATAATAATATTTTTTTTATTGATACATGCAGTTCTAGACTAAAAGTGAAGTGAGATGAAGTGATGAAAACGACATGTGGAAAATATGATTAATGGGAACTCCTTCCTGGAAAGTATGATTTCAAAGAAGGATTTCTTTTCTAATGTATACTTGAGGCTAGCTTTAAACAGAAATAGAGGAAGTCGGACCTTTGGTGATTTAGTATCCTTTAGCTCTTATTTTACGTAAGGAACACGCAGCTAAACATGGCTTTATGGACATGGTTCCATTTGGGGAGTCCAAGAGGTTGTTTTGGCTTTGTACATGTGCTGAAGTGGCAGAAGCTATTGGGTTCTTGAATGAACAGTTTAACTCTGAAGTTATTACAGAAGATGCAAAGGTGTGGCCCCAAAAGTTAACTGCTCCTGATAAATCTCCACGAAATTTCCACAAGGAGTAGTCATGACAACCTTTGAGGGACACACGCTCACAAAAGAGAACGAGAACGATGAAATACTACAAATTCTTTTGCTGTTTTAGAAACCCTAAACAGAAACCAAGAAACTTTTGTGTCACTTTCAGTTATAACTAAGGGCTCATTACAAACTGTGTCTTGTGTTGCAGAATATTTTCTCTCAGTATTCCATGACAGCACTGTTCTTTTCTCTTGTATGTTTTTTTTTTTCCTATTACACAGTAATAGAAGGTCTGAATAATCCACTGTACTGTATCAAAATGATAGCTTGTATAGTAATAAGATAAAAGACATTGTATTTACTCTTTATTTCACTAAAGAAATAGAATTATGATGCTACTAATACAATACCAAGCTCATTATTCCTCTGTTTCAGTACAGAAATGTCTCTGTCTTTTTAATAAATATATAGGGTTTGATGGGACCAGAAGGTTCACTTGGTCTACCTGGAGCTCCTGGGCCTAAGGTAAGTGTTTGAGTCAATTTGTTTGTGACTTAGATAAATGACTGCTTTGTATGCAAACTTTATCTGGACAGTGACAGGATTTTGCAGCTCATTTTTTTGTGTATTGAATATTGGTGAGCAGCTGTATGATTTCTACGATAGTTCAGTCTCAAGAGAGGTTAATATAACTCAGTAAATGGTGCCTGTCATCCCATGAAATGGTCATGAGACTTTGTTTCATCTTTACAGTCCTGGAAAATGTTCTGCAGATAATTCTCAGTATACATCTGAAATTTCCCATGTTACATTTATTTATATTTTAATTGTGTTCAATGATGTTACGTGCTGTTTCTTCCACCCAAGGAACCAAACTTATTTCAGATGTAACTTTATTGATTGCACTGCAGCTACAGCAAGAACTAATTTTACCAATGATCTCAAAAGGTAAAATAAATACTTCAGATTAGTTAGTGTAACCTTTTAGTTTAATCCAAAATCAGTTTTGGATTAAATTGTAAGTAAGCATTGAATTGTATATCCTAGAGAATATTTAGGAATATAGAATCCATTTCCCAAACTTTGTATTAAATCCTTTTCCCCCATGCATTATTTTACATCCAAAAGTGCATATGCATTTATTTAAAATTGTATACTGACAGTAGTATTGTTTTAGGTGTCAATGTTTTCTATGGTCAAGAAGATTGAATGCCTATGATACAACTAAAAATTAATTAACTTTATTTTTGTCTGTGAAAAATTCTTTTATTTTGTATATTTATCTCAGATAGTTGAAACAAGCCATTTCTTGGAGAATCATTCTTAATAAGCTCATTCTTACAGAAGTCCATCATTAAGTAGTCAATAATTCTTAAATTTAATGCAAATCCTCATACTGAATATGTGGCTAAGTCCATGGGCTGCAATAAAAGCCAAAACATAAATAAATGTTTTGACTTAGACAATTAAGTAAGATGATGGAAATGCAAAATCAGTACACACATCACTTGGTGTGACTGTGTGAGGCAAATGAGGCAGGCAGAGATGGGACAGGAGCACAGAAGCTTGCAAATCACATTTTGTCATCAGTATCTCATCTTTCCTGAAAGAAAGTTAAACCTTCAGGCTACCTGTAATGGAGAAAAACTTCAGTCACTACCTGTGCCTGTTTTTAATAGTCAGCTTCTCAACAGTGTCTGTTTATGTTTGCTAGTCATACCACACGTGACAAAACATAATGATGTATCAGCCACACTCCTGCATTGTTATATAGGGTGATAAAGGCGAACCAGGAATACAGGGGAAACCAGGATCATCAGGAGCCAAGGTAAATATGATTCTGAAAGTGTTCTAGTTAAAGAAGAGATTCATTTACTTTTTGTGATTTACTAATTTTCCATTATTTTCCCATGTTAATTATAAGGCAGTTTGTTTCACAGTAAAACAGTAGTTAACATCACATTGCATCAGAATCCATTTGATGACTTATTATTACTAATTTTATACTCCATTTTAGGCTGTGAAAATCAGATGCTCATTAAGTTCAAACCTGCAAACGTTGTTACTTCAGGTTGTTACTTCAGGTAGTATTTCTTGTGCAATTTTGAAACAGCAACTGTATTAGAAGACAAAAATAGATACTGGATGTGGCTTCTCTATATTCACCATCCCTTCAAAAATACTTCAGGCATTTCAAACGTCTTCAGTTATAAAATTTAAAAATATCATAGCCAAAGCATATCATGTGGCCTTGAGAAACATGCAGTGTGTGTTTTTTCACATAGCACATCACTGACACAGCTATTGTGTTACTCAGGGAGATCTAGGAGTACCAGGGGCTCCAGGTGAACCAGGCTACCCAGGCATTCCTGGTATCCAGGGATTAAAGGTAAGTTTGACATTAATTGCGTCTTTTTTTGGAAGTGCTTTTCTTATAAGTCGTCATTATTTAACAAAATCATTTCTCTAATTGCATCATCATTATTATTAGATAACAGCTGGACACATTTAAAGCAATAATATGTCTGTCTATCCTGAAATTTTTTTTTGAACGATAAGGCCCTTGATGTGAAGATGTTTGTGGTGAGTTGTGGATAAATGCCAGGTGCCCACCAAGCTGTTCTATCACTCCCCTCTTAAGCAGGACAGGGAAAACTCAAGAAAATAAGATGAGAGAAAGTTCATGGGTCAAGATAAAGGCACTTTATTAAATCAAAAGGAAAGGCCATGTGTGGAAGCAAAGTAAAACAAAATATTTATTCTCTGCTTCCTGTCAACATGTCGTCCCAACAATTCCCAGGAAGCAGGACTTCAGTACACATAGAAGTTTGGAAGACAAATGTCACAATAATGAAACTTCCTCTCCTTCTCCCTTCCTTTAGCTTTTATTGCTGAGCAGACACCTTATTGTATGGAATATCCCTTTCAGTTTAGGTCATCTGTCCTGACTATGTCATAGAACAGTAGAATGGTTGTGTGGAAAGGGACCTTAAAAACCATCTAATTCCAACCCCCATGTTGTGGGCAGGGACACTTCCTTCCACTAGACAAGGTGACTCAAAGCCCCATCCAAACTGGCCTTGAACTCTTACAGGGAGGAAGTATCCACTCCTTCTCTGAGCAACCTGTCTCAGTGCCTCACCACCCTCAAAATAAGGAATTTCTTCCTAATAAACCTAGTTTCAATTTAAAGCCATTCCCTCTTGTCCTGTCATTACAAACCCTTGTGAAAACTACTTCCCCAGGTCTCTTCTACGCCCCTTGTAGATACAGGAATGCTGCTCTAAGGTCTCCCCAGAGCCTTCTCTTCTCTGGGCTGAACAACCCCAGCTCTCTCAGTCTGTCTTCATGAGAGAGGTGCTTCAGCTGTCTAATCATCTTCATGGCCCTCTGCTGGACTTGATCCAGCAGATCCATGTCCTTCTTATGTTGGGGGCCCTGGAGCTGGACACGGGTGGAGTCTCAGGAGAGTGGAGTGGGAGAATCGCATCCCTTGCCCTGCTGGCCACACTGCTTTTGATGCAGCCCAGGATGCAGTTGGCTTTCTGGGCTGGAAGTGCACATTGCCAGGTCATGCTAAGCTTCTCATCTATCAACATGCACAAATCCTTCTCTGCAGGGTTCCTCTCAATCCCTTCTCCACCTAGCCTGAATTTGTGTCTCCACCAAAGATTTTGCCTGGCCCCAGTTTACAGAAGGAGGGGATTTGGAGAGGCAGCCTTGATGTTGCAGGGAGCTCTGTTCAGCAATACCCAAAGCACTGATGTGTTATCAACACCTTTACAGCCACCATTGCAAAGCACAGCACTATGGGGGTTCTGTGGAGAAAATGAACTCCTCAGCCAGACCCAATACAGCATTAGAGAAATTAAATTAAATCAGGAATTTCACTTTCATAAGAAGAGAAAGGTTGAAGTGAAAAGAGACAGTAAGATGGAAGGGTGATGTTATAATTAAAGTTTTATGAAAACGCCATGCAGAAATATTCCAGTAGAGTTCATCTTCTGCTCCAGAAGGCACACGTTTCTTGTATGTCCAGTGTCATATATGCTAGCCTTATATACATGTCTTACATATACTAGAGTACTTCACATGTCAGTAGACACATATGCACATGCCTTACATTGACTATATATTGACTGCTATAATAATAGTTTAATTATCTTAATTGTCACTTTATTTTCAATTCAATATCTAGGGATTATGTAAGGCACTTGTACTAAGACAATAATATTTTATGAAAGATTATTTTGTTAAAATTTATGAAACTTCTCTAAATTTTAAACTCAAGAAACCTTTGAATATATAATTTATTTTATATGAAGATGCAAGTTAGCTGGAGTTACATGTCCAAAGACAAACTGGAATTACTCAGGAAGAAAAACGCAGTTTGGGCATCTGACAGTAAAAGTGAAGCCTTTCAGCTATAGATGATTTTAAAACTTGAAACAACTGAATATTTTACATTCAAGTACAATACAACAAAATACTACAGATGGCATAAGTGTTTTCTTATGTTCTGGGATTTTCAATCAGGAAAATATTTGCCATGGCAAAAATCTCCTCTTCACTACTTTTAAACATTTAACTAAATATTCTTTTATGTTCCACCCCTCCAAGAAAAAAACCCAACCAAACACACCAAGTTTTGGCTCTTACAAGAAAGCTGACAAAAAAGACTCAAAAATCTCCATTCTAATAATTTTCTTCATTAAATGCAGTTTTGCACACCTCCTACAGATCTGTCTTTTGTTTCATGAGCTGCTATGTTCCTGGTTCAGCATTTTGATTTATGTCTGTTTAAACATAAAATATCACAGTTAGAGTAAGAGCCATCTCACATAACTTTAAGTTTCCTTTTCAATTAATGAAGAGAGATAGGCATGATTTCAGAGTACATATTTTATATCTCTGTTGTTTATTAGAATGAATAATTTTCATGCACTGCCTGTTTCTATCCAATGTCAATTAGATGATGTTCAGACAAGTTGACAAAACTACATGTCTGACTTTAAGCACCATTTACACCATCTGATTTCCAATCCCCCTACTATTATTTACTTTAAACATTTTGAGGCAAAACAAGTGGGTGGGAATGAAGCTTAGTACATAAATATTTGGATTTAATTTAAATATAGAGGGGTTTTCAAGGAAAAAATACTTTTTTTTTAATTTATTTTGCACGACTTCTGCATACTGTGGTGCATTCAGCTAAAATTTAACCATTGAGAAACATTGCCTTCCTTCCTGCCTACATTGTCTCCACTCCCATACACCGAGTAGATAAAATCCTACTGCATTTACCACCTCATTTTGTTGTATTTTTTAATTTTTTACCTGGTATGTGGATATCCACTTTCTTTTTTAATTTTTCACTTGTTATGTGAGTATCCACTTTCTTTTTGATAGTTGTTTTAATGACAAAGTCCTTTCTTAGTATAGCTTTTTGGACTTTTTTTGTGTACATGGGGATAAAGTGATTTGTTTTCTTTCAGTAAAAGAAAAAGCTAGATGTTTCTCTTGTAATTACTGTGTTAAAGTACAGACTACATGTTTTAGGGGTGACTCATGTTTAAATGGAGACCTTTTTTCTAATATTTTACAGGGGGAGAAAGGAAACCAAGGTGACACTGGTATCCAGGTATATAAACTTTGTTTCTGATGAAATCATCTAGCATTGCTGTTTATGCAAGTCCTAGTTATCAATTCAGGCAGGGTTTTTTAAGATTGAACTCTCCAGAAGGTTAACTGGAATAGCAGCAATAGCTCTCCTTCAAGGAAATCTGCCCAGTATGGCCTGCATGAGTTTCCAGCTGCATTCCTGGGGGCCTGAGCAGGCTGGTGGGGTTTGGTGCAGAGCTGTGTGCTCCTAGCAATGCTGCAAGCTGCAGGTTGGGCTGCTCTCCCAGAAGCCTGGGACATCCCCCAGGATTGTCCCTGCCTGCAGGGCACTGCAGGATCACAGAAACACAATCAAAGTAACCCCACCTGGCCCCTGCATACTGTCTTTACTTATTAGCATGTGGGATTTTCCTCCTTGTTATCTAAAATCATGGAGATACCTACAAAAAAAGAAGAGCATCCTGTCCTTACTTGGATCCTGGCTTGGTTCTTCTGTGTTCAGCATAATTTTATTCTGCACAGTTTCTGCTTTGAACTCTTTGAAGAGCAGCTTTTCAGATTCATTTGTCCTGGTTTGGAATGCAGTTTTAGTATTTAGCTGCTTGTGTCATTTTTTTGATAGTTTGATTACATGTACCAGATAAATCTATATTTTATAAAATATGCTTCTTTTTTTGAAGGGGCTGAAGGGAGAAAAAGGAAGACAAGGAAATCCAGGCTTACAGGTACTGTTAAAATACTGGTCCTACTTTAGGAGAGCCGTAGTGATCCTAGTTTGAGGTCACGATCTATATTTGTTTCTTAGCACTTCTTCCATCAATGTAGGCCTTTGCATCAGGTGAAATATATTTATGTACCACATGATAACATAGTTACATAGATTTGTTCCTAAACACTCTTAGTATTTTTAAAATAACAAATATAACACATCAGAGAAGATGGGGCAACACTTCTCTCAGCTGTGCTTGCTTGAAGAAGGAGAGGAAATGCACGAGTTGAAGCACAGGAACTTGATATACAGGAAAAACATTTTGCTTTGAGGGTGGTCAAACATTGGAGCAGATATTCATAGATATTGTGGCAAAACCTGTCTGGACAGCATGTTGAGTCGATCAGGCTGCATCTGTTCTGCAAAGGAAGTTGAATCCAAGGAGGTGGAAACCTACATGTTTCTGTCTTCTGTGATGTTATATCTTGAGAAACAGACCATAAGTGCATTTCTTTTATTATCAAAGTAAAGCTTCAATTTTAGAATCGTTTTATAAAATAGTTATATAAAATGCAGAGAACAGCAAAAAATGGCTTTTGTGTATAGGTTATAAGAGTGATACTTGAGATGTTAAGATTTTGCATGTACTATTCTACACTTTCATACAGTTCATTACCTCCTTGACTATACTGGGAGTCATTATTGACATCTTCTGTGCTCATAAATTACAGATGTTTCCTGTTTCAGCTGTAAATCAGTGAGACCCAGTTGTTTCTCTTTAACTCTAGGCCAGTGTATTCTGATTGTGTCATAGTTGGCGACCTTGTTATTCCACAGAAAATAGCTGTTAGTGTTTATAAATACTTGTTAACTGCATAATCTATGTCATGTCTAAGCAGAGAAGTGTTTTTGGAGGTACATATCTAAAACTAGACTTGGATGGAAGCCACAGTTGCTTTTTTCAGAATGACAACATTGATACAGCTGCCTGTCTAGCCAGATGGTCCTGATTCCTGAGGATTCTGGGCAGGAGATCTAGACTGCATGTTAGTTAACACTCTCAGATATATGTAGGTTGAAAATACAGAGTTTTTGAAAAAATAAAGACCTTTTGAAAAAACATATACTTTAAACTAAAAGACAGGTCATGGACTTAACCAAATGTAGTGTACTGTACTAACATTTTACAATTTAAATTTTCTGGTTATATTTTTTTTCAAATAATGGACAATTTTTTTCATATCTTTATTATTTTAGTGATAAGGAAAAACAAAGTGATAGTGAAAGAAAACTTTTTTTTTTTTCAGATAGAATGATGTAATTGAATTGCTGTTGCTTGCTTTTTTTTTTGGAGAAAGTTGAAAAAACAATACAGACTGAGTCTAAAATTGATTCCCATGCTTATCTGGTTTGGTCAGCAACCAAAAAATAACAGTCATTTAGTAGACAACACAGGTCTTTCCAAGACTCCAAGACACAATACAGATTTCCTTGTCCATAAGAGTAAATCAGAAAAATGAAGTGCCATCTTGCCAATGACATAATGGTCAGTAACACCATTGAACCACTTGGCAGAAATGACACCAAAATAATTTGCTAGTATGCAGAATCTGCCTTACCACTGAGCCTGTATTTCAAAGGCTCTGAAATTAATTTCTGCCTTATAAGACAGTATTAAACAGTTTGATTCAGGAGTTTACTTCTGCTGGGACACATGTTATTTCTTTTGTAAAGCAAATAATGTTTATATTTTTATAATATGTGTGATACATTCCCAACTCATCCTCTTGGTACATGATATTAAAGGTAATAGTGAATATTAAAGGTAATACCTTTTAATAAAGGTAATTAAAAGCAATTTATTCACCCTGATATAAATTTTTCATCATAATATACAGTTTTGGTTTTTGCATTATTGCAATCAGAGAATTTTAAAAAATTAACATTTGTGATTGATTACTGAAAACAAAGGACAAAAAATGCTACTTTTTGATTCCAAGTAATTTGGCTCAGCCTGAATTTTAAATTTCTTTTTCTTCTTATCTTTTAAAGGGAATAGAAGGATTGAGTGGAGAACGAGGAGAGGTATGTATTTTTTCAATTATAAATATAGTTTAAAAATTGGTATTTACAACATTAGTTTTGTTGGTTATTATTTTTTTTTTCAATATTTTGTTAAATCACTGTCCCATTAGACTAATTCTTCTTCAAATTTATTTGGATTTTTTTTGTTCAACCTTTTTTCCTTAAAGCTTTGTTGCATATTAATAGCTGGATTCATTAATTGGAAGTTCCATTCTGAAATGAAATAATTTTATCCATTTTAACATATAAGTTGTTTCATATGCTTCTGTGGTTTTAGGAAATACTTCCGTTGTGGTTTGGCTTATAGGTGTTTTGTTAAATTATTGACAAAACTGGTAAAAGATTCCTTGTATGCTATTGAATTTTTCTTCTTAAGTATTGTAAAGCACGGCAATAAAACATTTCTACTGGAAATTCATTTAAATAATTTTTTACTATCTATAAGCCATAAGGATATCATTGTGTTTACTTATAAAATGTACAAAATTAGTTCATTTTCTATTTCTATAAAATATGAGTTAGACTATATAATTCTATAAAAATTTTGTTAGACACTGATTTCTAAAAAGTTTCTTTAGCCTGTAAGTCTCAGCATTTACTGAGCTGTTTTCCCTTCTTTGTTTTTTTTTTTGCCAATAGCAAGGATCAGCAAACAAGGCCTCACATGGATGTGGCTGAGCATTAAAAGACCAAGATATACTGCAGAAAATTTTCCCCCTACAGTTTCAGTTGTTTCTTGGCAAGTTCTTCAGGCAGATGCTTCCAGCATTTTCTCCTAGTGTTTCTGTGCTGGCTTCTTGCCTCTAAAGTTGTTCTACAGTCGATGCTATTTGCCCAGTATTCTCTGGTTCTTAATATCTTCTACCCCCTTTAATATTTAGTACAGATAGCTCAGCTTGCAAGACTTTTATGTCAATATAGTCCATAGGGGTAAAAGGAATCAAAATTTAAAGAACAAAACAAAACCCCTCCTAGCTGTAAACTCAACATGATTTTAGATCTCAGCACATGTAGTTTCTAATATAGCCACAGTTAGCTACATAAGCACCATGTGTTTATCTCTGAGCCTTGTTGCCTGTTTAAATGAAAAAAATACTTTTGCAATTATGTACTAGAAATTAGCAAGTTACAAATCTACAGGAGGTAACTAGGAGGATCCCTTCTCTGTGACTACAACATTCAAGATGACATTATCAAGAAAATAAATTACAGCTACAACTTTGGGAGAAGCTGTATCTGAATTAATGTATGACTTTGAAGGTATGGACTGCTGTTCAGGTCATGTCTCTGAACTGGCCACCCTTCCAGCACTACTCTTAGGCACTCAACTGACTCATCAGTCAGTGATGTGACATCTGTCACATTTTGTCTCATTTCTCTGTTTCTTTAAGAGCATAAAGTACCTGTCTGATTTTACAGCCTAGCCCATAAAACTGATTAATCTGACACTGAATTTAAAACTTTTTACCCTGTAGTAATTCCTGTAGAGAATTCTGGGCATTGTTACAAATATAGACCAAGCCAGGAAGCTTTGAATTTTTCTGATGTGATGAATCTTGATAAGTATTATAAATACTATAATTTAAAATTCAGTGTAAGTCTATTAAGATCATATGCATGAATATTTCTTAAACTTCTGATATTTGCTTCAATACGTTTATCATATATTGTCCCATTCTCACAATTCTATCTAAAATAGTTGAAAGCGGGAAAAGAACTTCTCAGCAACTGATAATATTATGCAGAAGCTCTGCAAACAAGGGAGGAAAAAACTCATAAGGGAGAAAATGTAGCACACTGACTTTAATCTTGGGCACATACTGATGTTTTGTTGGCTCCAGAGCAGGGAAAGGGTTCCACATGAATCATTGCAGTTGGTTATTCCTTACATAGAACCATTGCTTTGTTGAAGATATATCAAAATATTTTTCAGCATTTTTCAGGGAAGCAAACTACAGTTACTTTCAGTCAGATGGGAAAAGAGGAAGCAAAAGAATCCCTAACTGAAACAAAACTATTTTTTCCTTTGTCTTATACACTGCAGATATAAGGTAAAAGGCTTGATTTTTATTGTAAGTTTCCAGGAACTTCAGAGGTGCCAGAATTTCACATCCAATTTTTCTGGCCTTCTAAGGATTTTAACATGCTATAAAAGTTTTTTCTGATTCTGAGGAAAAAGTGAATAAAACTCTTCCTTCCAGGTATTAATAATAAATAGAAAAATGGGTCTTGAAAGTTAAGAAAAGATAATTTATTTCTATTTCTCTTCAGTAATTTTATCTGAAACAGCTACTAAAGAATCTTAAAACTACAATACATTTTAGCTAAATAGATCAAGTTAATTTTCACTGATGTCACATTAATTTTATGAAGAACTTCAATAAAAATTTCTCAGAATAAGTTTTTTTGGTGCTACCTACCTTCCAAATGATCTGTGAACATATTTCATTGCTTTTTCATTCCAGAAAGGTGAGAAAGGAGATCCAGGTATTCAAGGCATCAGTGGACAAAAAGGAGAATCTGGTGCCCAGGGTTTGACTGGACCTCCTGGTCTCAGAGGTCAGCCAGGAGATAGAGGACCCCCAGGACCACCTGGATCAGATGGAAAACCTGTACGTATAGGATTTAAAACTTTTAATTTTGTGTACTTTGAAAACCAGAAAGAATTTCATGCTCTGTTCTCTGTTCAATTCAGGCACGAGAATTTTCAGAAGAATTTATTCGACAGGTGTGTTCAGATGTACTGAGAAGTAAGTTTGAAAGCTTCTTTACTGTTCTTTCCCTAATTGAAGTGCTAAAGAATTTTCCTGATAATTATAGAAATGCTTTTTTGAAAGCAAGTTCCATATTGCAGATTTATTCCTTGTTTTCCTACACGTGCGGAACTCTATTTCCACATCAAAGGCTCCATGCTTTACCATCTTGTTTGTTAAATGTAACATATTCTCTTAAGAGAGGGAACTGATTTTTTATTAGTGGCTGGGGGCAATATTTCTATTATTACAAAACTTAAAGCAATTTTTTGTTTGAATTCTCCCAGCCCAGTTGCCTGCCATCCTCCAGAGTGGAAGACTACAAAACTGTAACCATTGTCAATCCCAAAGTGCTCCCCCAGGACTTCCAGGACCCCCAGGTCCAAGAGGCCCAGAAGGCCCAAGAGGGTTTCCTGGTTTGCCAGGGAGTGATGGCATTCCGGGGCTGATGGGCATGCCAGGTCGCCCTGGGGCTCGTGGGACAAGAGGTACAGTGTGCGTGTGTCACATGTCACGGTGCTAAAGACCCCCATGCCTGGGGATTCTGCTTCTGGTTTTGGATGGGATTAATGCAGGGCAGAGTAGGAGAATAGCTAGGTTTGTTTGGCTGAATGGAATAGTGGAAATGGAGCAGAGTGGTTTCACCACCTTCAGGGAACACGTGACAGGAGAAAACACAAGAACACAGCCAGACACAGTTATTGTTAATTTCTCCTATAGTCAAAGTCTGTTCTGATCT
Organism: Thryothorus ludovicianus; assembly: GCA_013397245.1. Taxonomy (NCBI): domain Eukaryota; kingdom Metazoa; phylum Chordata; class Aves; order Passeriformes; family Certhiidae; genus Thryothorus; species Thryothorus ludovicianus. Next base: position 317,162 of record VZTB01011863.1, on the reverse strand, counting down.
TTTTAGAGAGTTCTTAGTCTCATGTAAATATTTCTACCTGCATTTAGATTACTTTTTTAGAGCAAATATGCCTAGACATAAATTTCAAAGTATTTCTATGTTTTCTGGTTTTTTTTCCTTCCAAACTTGTTTATTTCTGCTATTTTAGGGAACAGTATTTATTCACTGGCTACTTATAATCTGTGCTGATTTTTGACATCCAACAACTTTTATACTGCCTTTGATTTCCTGACTTTTTGTCCTTTTGTTCTCTTTATCTCAAAAGGATTTTTGCTCCTTTCTTTATGATTTTCATAAACATTCTGGATTCTTTTTAGACAGGCTTAGGTTTATGCTTTCAGGTAACTCAGCTGTCCAAGCATTCCAGTTGATTTCTGTGATGTATTTGCAGACTTTTTGTTAAGTACACCTATAAAGTCTGGAACTAGAGCAAGAGACTGTGTGGACTCCATAATCTGGTAACTGGTAGCATCAAAATAATCAGGAAAACTGTATGGAATAACAGCTAGCTAGTAATGTGCCAATGGCAAGCAGACAAATGGTTGATAAATATTTACTTTCTTTGTGACTTACTACCTGTGACCTAGCACACCAAATTCATTTGGTATATGATGATGATTTGCCTGTAGTTCTTTTATAATTTAAACTCCAACAGGAGAATGTGCAATTTTCCTCTGGAGATGACACTAGCAGTTCTGGTTATTCCATAAAAGTTGAAAAAATAGATAATGTATCTATGAAGAAACTGAATTTACTGGGTTGTACTAGTGTAAAGGGGGCTCATATTTTGACCCTCACTGTATTTCTTTGGTGGAGACTTAATTCTGCTCTGTGTGTTATGGAACATTTTCGTATATATTCTCTATCCCACAGGGATTATGATGAAAAATTTACACCTCCTTTGTACAACATACTAAAATCTTTGCTGATAGGAAGGCAATGACCCCACATTTCTTAATTATCATCTTTTCCCTCAGCTGATAGTGGCAGTCTGCTTAACTGTTGCAACACTAACTCTAAATTCAACAGAAATTAGCATAATTTAGAACCCAGTCACACTGTGCAGGTTACAAGAAAAGGCTGATGTGCAAAGATGTGCATGTGTTTGCTAATTCACAGGGCTACCAGGGAAAAATGGTGCAAAAGGCAATCAAGGAGTTGGTGTTCCTGGGATCCAAGGCCCCCCAGGACCTCCAGGTGAGGGATGGCTCAGGTGTGCAGATTCAGTGCATGCTAATAATTTTTTTTTAAGTGTGATTTAGAAAAAATGTTGATGTAATTTGGAAAAACTTACTCAGTTTGTACATATCTTACTTACCAAATATATTTTATGATAATGTCTGTCTCTTGCATATCTTATAAATTGCCATATAATACATTATTTAATATAAGACAGATCCTGTAGAGATTGGTATTTGGGACTGCTGTTTCTTGATACATGGATCCTGAAGTCAACTATTTCTGAAAACTGAGCCCTGATATGATTTTTTGCCCATTTTCATGTGCCTTGTAAGCCTTGCCTAATGAGGGAAAATATTCTTCATAACATTAGTGTATGCACACAAAATGTAAAGTTTATCATTTGGAAGATACATTAGGGCCCCATCTAAAGCCAGAGAAACAAAGGGAAATATGGGGACTGATTCTTGTCATGGAAGTTACAGATTATATGATAAAATGGAATAGTGTGCTAAAGCAGATTTTAATATTTTCCTTTAAAAGTATCTTTAATAAAGTGTTTTCCACGTGCTTTAAAAAAATCTTTATCAGAACCTTTATAAATATCTTTATCATGTTGTTTATATAAATATAGAAGAAGTTTGTGACAAGAGGTGTCTTTTGCAGGAAATGAAGTTTTCTTTATTTGCATATTTCACTGAAGAACAGGGGCATTGTGGGTCCATACCTGCCCATTTTCATTTTAATAGTAATGCATTTATTTATTGTTATTAAGGTCCTGAAGGTCCACCAGGCATGGGTACGGAAGGACGTCCTGGGGACCGTGGGCAGCCTGGTAAAGATGGAGATCGTGGCACTCCAGGAATGCCAGGACCAGTTGGACCCCCTGGAATTTGTGACCCATCACTGTGTTTTAGTGTAATCGTGGGGAGAGATCCATTTAGAAAAGGACCAAATTATTAATTTGTGATATGATAATTTAGAGGAATAGTTACGGTGCTTATCTCTCATGATCTTTCAAATCTCAGGAAGGTGACCAGCAATAATCCGTCAGAAGGAACAGAAGTACCTCTGATGTTAAAAGCATTATAAGTAATGACCTCAAAGGTTATACATTCCTTTAGACAAGAAACTCCAAAATTCCAGTCACTTTTTTTTTATACCTTGCACTGGTTGAATCTCAAGAGTTTTTAAAGAGATTATCAGTTTTAATAGAAATAAAACTAACTATAATATTTGGTATTTAGTATTTAAATGTCCTATCATACTGCTTTTACCTCTTTTTACCAAAGAGGCAAAATTGCTGGAAACACCACTGGGAGCAGAATTAGGTCTTAAATGGCATTGGTCTGGTATAAATAACTGTGAAATTTTTCACATGCAGCCAACATACACAGTATTTGATATTGAAAGAATATGGCTGGCTTTGACTTCATGTGTGTTCAAATTTCATTGCCTTATGTACATTTCATATGTCATTGCTCCAGATGTGAGTGAAAGCATGTTATCAGATTTTTATGAATTAAGACAGTTGGACTCATCATAGGAGAAATGTCACCTATTTTCCCATGCAGCTCTGCTTAAAACCTAGGTGAAATGCAAAGGTAGAACTACAGGTTCAAAGGCCAAGATTTTATTGAAGATGGTGCTGTCAACTACTAAATGTCAAAAGTTTCCATGTGGGTGATTGAACTCATATGAAAATAGCATTAAATATAAAAAAGAGCAAAAAACTAGCATGGCTGGCTTTAGCTATGATTTGACAAAATTAAAGATTTAAACATGTTTGCACAATCCCAATATAACAGTTCTATGTAATGAAGTATCAAGTTATATACCCTTTGCTGTTTCTCCTCTAGGACTGCGTTGCCAAATGAAGAAGCAGGTTTACAGGGAGAAAGGTCTAACTGGTGGCTGACTAGCTGCAATGTTTGTTATGCTGTTTCCTTTTTTATTTCAAGCCAGCTGAGTGTAATTTTTATTGTATGCTTTGCTAATGAAGTGTATTGCTTGCTTTTACATAAAGAGCAAAGGTGCAATTCCCATGAGAATTTAAAATCCATTTCTTAAATTAAGGCAGAGTCCTGTATTAAGTTAACCAATGCTTCGTAAGTACTCTTTCTAATGTGTTGTTTTTCTGTTGTCCTGCTATGAGAGACTGTTAATATGCTTGACATTCAAGGTGAAATAAAAGACACACTTTCCAATAAGATGTATAGTTGAGTGAATTATGAGTCTGAGCGGAGGCAAAACCAAAACCAAAGAAACAAAAGCAAGTCAGGAGGACCTCTGACTGCTCTGAATACAAAGAGAAGGCAAGAATTCCCTGCTTGTAGAAAAATCCTCTTGATTTTCAGCCTGTTTGATTGGTAGCTATGTTTATTATTTCATTTGAACAAACTAACACATATATCAAGCCTAAATTTTGAAAGTAGTGGTGGTTTTGTCACCCCATTAGTCCTTCTGGAGGGTTGTTTCTAAGTGACTGACTGAGGATCTGTGGGTAATTTCTAGTTTGTGTCTATTAATTGACCCTTTCTTGTAGTTTTTTGTATGCCTGACCAGTTTCTATTTGAGGCTGGCTTTTGGTTTTCTGTCTGCCTTTCTGTGCGCTGTAGCAGTGCCCTTGCAGTTCTTGACAGATGTCTGCTTTTCCAACACTGGAATGCTTCTCTTTTGAATTGGAAGCTCACAGTTAAGCCAAGGTGGTCTCTTGCTCTGCCCATTTCTCTGCCTGTGAAGGTGATGAATTGTTTCTGTGCTTCCAGGAAGAGAATTTTAGAAAAACTCCTGGCACGTGCTAGCTCCTTTATCCTTTGTGGAAGCTTCCCATGAAATCCTTCCCAATTTAACTCTGAGAGAGCTGAAATTTTCTCTTCTAAAATTTAAGACATTACTTTAAAACAAATACTTACCTTCAGTGTGCTCCAGTTCCTTCTTCTTGTTTCCCAGGCTGTGTGCATTTACATGCATACACTTGAGGTGGTTGGTTTTCTGGTTGTCATCTTGTCAGGCAGCTAAGGAACATTTGTCTTAAATTTTTTTTCTTTTTTTTTTTTTTCTTTTTTTTTCAGTCCATGCAAACAAGAGATAGTTACTTATCCTAATCTGGCCTAGCATGAGTATTTATTTACAGTGCTGCTGAAAGAGTACAATCTAAGCTAGTTACTGCTATAAAACAAAATCTCATGTTGGACCCATTTTATTTTGTGTAATAATATGGTAAGAAAGACTGACTTAGTAAGTTAAATAATTAAGAGGCTTCACTGAATGTAAAACCAAATTCAAAGCCTTGATCAGCAAAAGGAGGTGATTTGATGTTGAATCTGGTCTCCTGCACTGCTGAGTTGTTTGGATGGTTTGAGCCTCAGTGCTGCTGTATCTTTGGTATTTTGCTCCAAACTTGAGTCTGTGAAACTGCCACATTTCTGCAAAAAGGATTTGGTTCGGATAAGCTGGAATTTTCCAAAGAACATGCTAGCCCTGATCTGCGGAGGTGCCTTTTAGAAAGTTTGTAGTAACAATGTAGCTTAAATAAATGGAGACACTTTGAAAATGTAGGTCTACATTGTTAAACACCCAGGAGCCCTATAGGAATTGTCTTTCATGCTGGTGAAATGCAAATGTTATAGCCTAGCAGCTTGTGATTTCAATTATTGCTCCTTAAAAGATTTTATTTAGACAGAATTTAGCAGACTTCACAATCATTTACTTTCCTGACTTCATTTGATACAGTGGAATTATACAGTGTTGGTGTGTCCAAGATTGTATCTTGATTGGATTTTTTAACTGAGAATATGAATATATTTCCAGATCTTCATCTGATTCTTCAGTAAGAGGTTAAACCAACAGTATAAACTTGAGTATTATCAGATTAATGATCCAGAAGAGAGAGACTTTTATTTACTCCTGATGCAAACTATACGAGGTTCTTGCAGATGTTTATCTTCAATTAGAAGCTGTGAATTAAAAAGAACGCAGTGCAACATGTCACCATCTAACTACCTGATATTCCCTGGAAATAGTTACTGGAAACTCTGTTAACTGACATTCACTTACTTACTCTCCTGATGATAGTCTTTAAAACTGGATCTTGGGCTAATTTTTAAGCAGAGGGAAGGATAAAAAAAGATTTTCTGGACTTTTTTTGCCTTTTGCTGTCTAACCTTGAATTAAGAAATCTCCTCTCTGGTTGAACTAATGCCTGTTGGTATCAGCAGAGGAACTGTAATTCACTACACTACATTTTTAATATGGCTTCAACTCAAAATATCTCTGTGTGCATAAAATGGATTTAATCTTTACTACTTTACTATGCTCATTGTTTGCTATTTTCTCCCAGTTTCTTAGGCATGTACTTGACATAAAGATGCAGAATGGAAAAGCATTACTGTGGGAACTGAATTTCTTAATGAAAGCCTAGTGCTGTATGGATGGAGCTCTGCAATTTTCACCTCTGAGAATCATGAGCTTAGAGAGGTTTGGAGTAAATGCATACGGAGTGATGTGTCTATATAAAAAAATCTATGATTTAGTAAAAGACCAGATGTCACAGATGGTTTCCACATGTGTAGATTTATTTGGTAAATATATACATGTATATATTGTGTGTGTATATGTGTATATATATATCTCTATGTGTGTGTGTATGTTTCATTCTCAGCTCTTCCTTTGTTTTACTGAAAGATATCATAGTCCTACAAATAAAAAATAAAAAAGTAAAAGCATAAAAACATAAAGTCATAAAGTGTCTTGGGTTGGAATGGACCTTAAAGATCAGCTAGTTCCAACCTCCAGCCATGGGCAGGAACATCTCCTTCCATGAGACCATCCAGCCTGGCCTTGAACACTGTCAGGGTTTGGGGCATCTGCAACTTCTCTGGGCAACCTGTCCCAGTGCTTCACCACCCTGACAGTGTTTCTTCCCAACAATCCCAATTCTCTTAATCTTTCCTCACTGGAGAGGTGCTCTACCCCTCTGATCATCTTGGTGTCCCTCCTCTGGACTCACCAACAGATCCTTGTCCTTCCTGTGCTGGGACCCTGCAGGTGGGGTCTCACCAGAGCAGAGCAGAGGGGCAGGATCCCTTCCCTCACCCTGATGGCCACTCTGCTTTTGGTGCAGCCCAGGATCCAGGTGGCTTTTTGAGCTGCAAGTTGACATTGCCAGGTCAGCCTCTCATCCACCATCACCCCAGGTCCTTCCCATCAGGGCTGCTCTTGGTCTGCTCCTCCTTCAGCCTGGATTGATACCAGGGGTTGCCCTTACCCAGGTGCAGGAGCTTGCATTTGGTCTCATTAAACCTCATGAGATTGCCATGGGCCCACTTCTTGAGCTTGTCCATGGCATCCTGTCTTTCTGACTGTGCAGTCTAGTCTGGAAATCCAGTTTTGTAAGAACTGAACAATCACAGTCCTACTGCTTCAGAGCCAGGGTGTCATTGTCAGATTCAGAAGTAGCCAGCATATGTCAAGGTTGGTCAGCCTTTCAGAGAAGGAGCTGAGAATTGATGGTTTTGCACCTTTCAGAACTAGAGAACCTTATTTCTGTGAAAACTCAAGGTGCATTAAAATGAAATTTCAGTGCATTTGACTGTCCTGGCAATGAACATTGTCAGTATCTGTCACTGGCTCACACGGATTGAATCAAATTTCTGTGAAAAGACACTGTAAGTTTTTCCTGTAGGGGGAACACATAGATGATAAATCAAAATACCTGATAATCCATAGTCAGCAGAGACCATAAACCCTTTTAAGAGCTATTGCCTTCTAGGGAGCTATTGAAATGTTTAAAACTAGAATTAATATATTAAAAAAATATGGTTTATTTTCTTTTGATAAACAGGATTTTCCCACAGAGGATATCATCTATGTATCTTGGAGAATTTAAGTCTATTTTTTTACAATGGGGAAATCATTACTGTATGATTCCTGATTTTTTGTTTACAAAAAACTCCCAGTATTTTCATAAAAGTGTTTTTTCATATCAAAAAATATTCTGGTGACATTCCAGTATATTGTATTATTCTGTGTTATGGTTTTCTTTCTTGGCACAAAACGCAAGCACTAGATGTTTTTCCAGAAGTTGTATCTCGTCACTCAGCTAACTGTGTTGATGGTATATTGGCAGGTTAAAGCTCCTTGGTTGTCTGCCATAGGCTTGAAGAACTGAAGTGCTCTGTGTTGATTTTCTGACACTTTCCCCAATTTTATGCTTGTAAAAGTATGTAGTATTCGTCCAGTTAAGGAAAAGGTAGGTGAGAATTCATCAGAATATTTAGCCATTTTACTGTTACAACATCATATGTCCATAGTGCTTCCAAAATGTCATGTAGGAAGCTTGTAACTCCAAAGAGTTTTTAATTTGTTGTTTTCTGATTTTCCTATTTTAAAAAAAGGATGTATCTGGAGCACGTTGAAAGCACATATTGAATATAGTGTAAAAAAAGCAATAATGCAAAGAAGCTGTCTTTTGAATAAATAACAAAATTGAACTGTTGAAAAATATCATGCTACCTAAGAGATGGAGGAAAAAAAGCTCTCTTCTAACAGAGACATGGCTATGGAAGGTTTGCTGCTGCCTGCAGAGAAGTTTACGTATGTGTGAATGCCCATTGCCTACAGAAACAAGCTTTGAAGTGAACCAATTGCACGACTCGCAGAAAAAGTGTCTTAAAGTCAGAGCATAATGTTGTGCTCCCACGCTGGTGGAAAAGTTTACAGAGCAGCACGAGTTAAAGGAAGCACTCCTGGGTAATTTTACGTAGGTGTTTTGGCTGGGAGCTTGAGTGTCTCAAGCCAGGAGGACTGAAACTCCTCCTTGATCCCTGGATGCTTCTCCTGGTGCCTGGGTGTGACCTCTTACAGATGGGCTGCTGAGCTTTGAAGGAGGTGGTAAGGGGCAGACCTGGCTGCAATGGTAAGCCTGGAACAAGGGTCATGGCAGGATTTCTGCAGGGAACAGCCAGACCAGGCATTCTGAATGAGAAATAAGCCATGTGCCACGTTTCTCCAGTTTACTGGTGTTAAAGGGCTCCTGGCACATCCTCTGCTGCATCCTGGAGCCTACTGAGTCCTTTGGGATGAAACTGCTGCCTTCGTGCCCCCTCTCATACAACCAGAATTTGAACTGACAGCACATGCAGTGGAGGGGAGGAATTTCTGCCCCTCTCCTGGGGCAGAGTGGGAAGCTCTGAGAGCATGGTACCCCCAAGGGGCACCTGAGGTAGCTGGAGATAGCTGGGGAAGGAACAGACCCTTTCACAGGACCAGAAAATTTGTTCTGAGCCAAAACCTTGTTGACTTCACATGGACAGTAGAGATAGGCCTTGAATTTGAGCACCAGACCAGCTTCACGTCTGTTTTTAGAAGCAGTTTCACTGCTGTCTAAATACTTGAGGAACTTCAAAGGAGAAGGTGTGGAGCACTGAGGCTGGGCTGCTCTCTGCATCTGGCAGTGGCACACTAAGGGGGATTTTAGAATCACAGCTTTTGACTGAAAAATTCAATTAGTTATTTTTTGTGTTGGGCCAGTTCCAAACCTGGTCCTGGGCCCAAATGAGTGCTCAAAATTACTACACACATAAAAGATTGAAAGCTCCATACCAAGGTTTATAATTGCCCTCCTATAAAATTCCTCATACAATTCCATCCTGAAGGAATATTAAATTGTTATGTTTCCTTTGTTTCACAACTTTGTATATTTTTTCATTCCTGGAAAATAAAACAAAGCTTTTGAAATGAAAAGACACAAAAGAAGGGGAATAAGGAGGTAGGGGGAAGAAGCCTACAAGGCAAACAAACCTATTACAATCAAACAAAATATGTATGTGTATACAAATGGGAGATATTAAAAAAGGCAGTCAGAATGTTCAAAGCCTCATTCTCTGCTTGAGCCCAACCTTTTGTTAAAGAACATAACACAAAAAAATAGCTGAGAAATTCCATACATAAACACATAATTACTTATTATTTAATTGTGAGACAGAACCTATATGAAATGGAATCCAATCAGGTTTAGTAGTTGGTGGGGGTTGCTATTTTCTTCATCCTCCTTTTTTTTGTCTCCCTTTTTCTTTTGCCAAAGCAAGAGCTGTAGGACAACGGAACACATTTTTGTGACGAAAAAAAGCAATGACTTTTACTTCTGTTCAATTTCTCACTCAAATGGTTAATTTCCTCATTCATCTTCCAAATTTTCTCCAAACTTGGTTTGAATTCTTCACAGCACCTATGTTTTCTAAAATCTGTGAGTTAAACTTCTCCGTTTTTTCATACTCTAAATGATTTTGTAAATCACTACCACATTCTTCCTCAAATACCTCTTCTCCTGTTCTTAATCTACTTTTGTATAGGAGTCTTTCCATGTCATCCTTACAGTCTCTTTTTCTGAGCTTTTCCTAGTTGTGTGATATCTTGAAAAGCATGATGCCATGCCATGATGCAGTGGGTTTTTTCATTTTCTGTCTTGTTTTTACTGTTTTTTGATGTGTTTTCCTTCTTTACTGTAGTAATTCTAAATAACAATACTTGACTTTTAGCTGTGGTTGAGATTCAAATTGATGTTTTCACAAATATACTCAAAGCAAATCTGAGGCCTTTGAAATGTAGCAAGAAATTTAGACACACATTTCTGTATCTGTGCTTAGGAATTCTTTTTCCCCTACATCCATAGGCTTTCACTAACTGGATAATGGTTTTCATCTTCAGGCTATTTAATTGCTTGGTAACACTTTCTAGCAAAAAGTCTTTATTGCCCTATTCAGCCAGTCTCAGAGTTGGTGATCCTGAGTCCATCTCTGCCATCTGTGAACTTGGCAACAAATAATGAGTTGTGAACTCATTATTTGTTCCATATTTCATATAGCTTCTGAAAATATGAAGCAGCAAAAAAGATGTGACAGTCTATTTCTTTTTGTGTAGCTGTCTGTTTTTTAACCAAGCTCCTGGAAGATTTTTCACTCTTAGTGCATGATAATTTCTTTTAGCTTAGCAAGGGATCTTGCTGGAAAGCTTTGAAAAATCAGGCATACTCCACTCCAAAGATCATCCTTAGCTACATTCTTGTTACTTTTGTTTTCTTGCTCTGATTATCATTTCCCTTCTAGTTAAATGTTTAGTTATTTAAACTGTTTTCTTAATTGGAACTTTTTTTCTTCTTTTCTGCTATTTATCTATACCTATTTTTTCCTTCTTTTGCTAATTCCTTACTTCCTTTTCAAAACTTCTTCATCATGCCTGATAACACTTTTAGCCATTTATTTGATTTTTTAATGAACCCTGTTCAATTGTTCTCAATCATTCAATCAAATTAAAGAAGAAGGAGATCTGGAGGGACTAGAGAGGAATTTTTCCCTTCACCACAGGTATTGAATATATACCCTGCTTGTTATTTCTGTGGCTGTATTTTGATTCTTCTCCTATTAATTGCTCTGAAAATTCCCTAGCTATTTTTCATGTGTTTTTTGCCTAGATGTTGGTAGTCACATGGTCATTTCTTGTTTTGCTTGAAATATTTTTTTTTTCCATTTCCACCCCAAACCATACCTTGTTATATAAATTTGTTGAAAGCATGAAAATAGTAAACAAGATTTTCTCCACTGAGTATTTTGAGACTTCTGTGTTACACAGTCCATACATACTATAAATTGTTAATATTATCATCCAGGTCGAATGCATTGTGGGTCTCAGATAACTTCCTAAAAGAATAAACTCTTCATATTTCTTCTGTATTTCATTGTGCAGCATAAAATATCTTAAATTATACACTTAAGGAGCATAATTTTACCTCTAAATATAAGGAATATTCATTGTGCTTTGAGAATATGCCTGATAACATATTGATGTAGAGGAAAAGGGGGAATATAGTAAGATAGAAAAAATATAAAGTATTCTTCAATGACTGGAAAATTGAAGACATCCCACTGAAAGCAGAAAAAGGCATATTTCTGTGCTCTAAAAGTGGGAAAAAGTGTGAGGGATATGTACACAGGTACAGGTAAGGTCAGAAAGAAGAAAATTCAAACAGACTTTCAAATAGACGACAAATAAAAATTAAAACGGCTTAATAGAAAGTTTAACTAAAACTAATTTTTAAATTTAAATTATTACTATAATTAATATTATTAAGAATACAGGACGCAGAAGGAGAAAGGTCATTTAGTGAATATTTAGATAACATGTTATGACATGAGACTATAGAATTTACTTTGGGAACAAGATGAAGCAATTTTTGATTTAATTTGCTCTTCTTGGGGAGCTCATGGAGGTCCAAGGAATCTTTGAGAACTGACAAAAGGCAAAGAAATTGCATTTTACATAATAGGAAAAACAGTTTTGAGTGGAGAAATAGTAAATTGATAAAAAATGTAAATCATTTTTTGTCGATAAATATAGTAATAAATATAAGACAAATTAACTATTCTTCCTCAATAGAGTAAGTAGTATGGTGGACAAAGGGGAACATAATTTATGATACAGCTTATCTTATGTATGCTTTTGATTTGCCCCACCTGTGACTGTCATGCACAAATTAAGTATTTGGATAAGTGAGGATAAGTGGATAAGTGAGGTGGATGCAAATCTCTATGGAGAACTTCAGTCAAAAATGTCTTTCTGGGAGCTGACTCTTAAATTAGTGACATAAAATCATCTTCCCCTGGGATTAGCGCCTGTGTAATTTTTCATCTGTGGCTTGTACTTGGCACTCTAGGAAGATGTTTTCAGAAGACAACTGGCAAGTTTAAAGAAAATGTGATTGCAATTTGAAATGGCATTGCTAAATTGCAAGAATAGTGTGAAATCAATACAATGAGGGATGACTTGGTAACTTCATGGTCACCCTAACAAGAATTGTTTCCTAGTTTCTAAACCTTGAGTCAATTCTGCCTGTTTCAGGAAAATAATACAACCATTCCGTTTTACATTCAAGAATTGCACTTTGGTAATTTCTCCTCTGTGTGAAATACATCTGACCCCATGTAGCATGTGTGGAGATAAACACTGCAGGCGTGTATCTGAACTAAGAATCCATAGTCAGGAGAAAAAAAAAAAGTGTGTGGTTTTTTCTCATTTTAGTGTAAATGTCGAAACTAGGCTAGATTAAATACATTTTAAAAGGGCCTGTTCTCATTTATGAAGAACTGAAGATTACTATGTTGGGAGTAACGTTTACACTGGAGTTATATTAAAAACAGGCAAGATGCATCCTTCTCTCTGGCTGAATATGTACTAGGAAATGAATTACTGCCAGTGAATATTTTTGTGTCAGTGAATAGCTGGAGAACTCCCTGGCATGATGACCGATGTTCTCCCAAATAAATACCAGGTTCAGTTCAGAAGTGAAAACATTCCAGAGATCTTCTCACTATGACATGTATATACAGGCACATATATACACTGTGTTTTAGACACCTAGACAATTGGATTAGACATTGCCAACTCCATCCCAGGTGACCTTATTGTCTGGGGAAGTTACTAATCTATCTGCTTGGGAAAGTTAATAAACCATTAGCTAACCTAGTACGGGAGTGTTAATGTCCCCTTTGTGTTTTAGAGCTCCTGTTGGTTTCAACGATCTATGGACAATCAGTGTTGTGCATATCATGAGTGTGGTTGCTATTTCCCTCTACCCCAAATCCCACATGCATGTATTTCCAGGTAACACCTAAATCATCTTCCTGCTGTATTTTATTTCTGAATAAGTAAAATCTTTGCTAATGCTACATCCAAGAAATCTCTGTTCTAATCAGCTAATCATTTTGAAGGTATGAAGGCTTCTAGATTTTGCTAGGGCTTTTTACATTTGGATGAAGTTTAAGATGTAAGATATTCATCAGCCAGATAAATTACCTTTTTTTTCTGACTCTCATGCCACTTTAATCAATTATCCTCAATGATTGAAATTTCTTCAGTTTTTTCAGATGACTGTATCCAAAAAAGTTTCCTTTCTTTTTTTTGGGGTGCTACAACATGTCTATGCAGAATACTCTTTGTAGCATAAAGAAGGAAACAAAAATGCTACCAGAATAAGTATGCACATAAACAGGGTGTGTTTTCCCTTCCTTCTACTAACTGCTTTTATTTTGTCCTTCTATCCCTGAAAGCATGTGTATATCTCATTTTATCCAAAAGAGGTCAGTCAATGTCTAGCCTTTTCATACAGTGAGGAGAGAGTTGAGGAGAATGAGAGCCTCTGGCTCTAGTTGTTTCTGATCTGCTCACTTTTAGTCCCAGAGGAACCATGAATCCTTATGTGGGTTAGCAATGTGGTGGAGTAGCCTGTGATTCAGATGAACCCTGGCAGCTTTTCTCTAAGAGGACTCCAGGCCCTCTGCAGTGGCACTTTCTAATACTCCACAAGTCAGCAGATCATTCTGTCAGCTTTCTCCACACTGAGTCCCAGAAGCACTGCTCTCTGAAATGTATAAGCAGCACTATAAAGAAGAAGAGGCCTCAAATCAGTAGGGTAGATTCTTTGCAGGTCACCAAGATAGAAATCAGTTTTTGGCCTTGACTGCTGAGGCTAAGCAAGCAGCATTTCCTGACTGAGGAGAAGGCACATTCCTTCTCTCCTGCCAGAGTTGCTTCATATTCCCTAGATAACCTAAAGCCTTCACACTTCCAGATCATCTTCTGTTTCAGGCAAATACATGTTTCTTATATTTCAGTCAACCCACTTCCTTGTCAAGCACTCCTGCTGTTCTTGAGAGGACCTACTAACAGCAACTTTTTTGATGGAAGTTTTTATTTTGACTTCCTGACTTTCAGTGGATGTAATACCTAGTCTTTAAAAAGTCAGTATGAGTAGATCCTTATATTTATTGGCATCCCTATTTGAACACAGCCTTTACAGAAGCAGTGGAAGATCTGCCAAGCAGATGTCTCAAATGAAGGCCCATTATGAAGGGGCCCTCCTCCACTGAAGTCCCAACATTTTTGCCCTTGCATATTATTATGGTCTTCATTTTCCTGTTCTATAACTCTTACAGGAAACACCTTTGTACTACCTCTTTACTTTCCTTTTTTTCCGTGATTTTCTTTAGGTCGTTACAGAAATATAAGTTCTCATTGAAAACTAGAGTATGTTCTTACAAGATCGTGATTACAAAAATGGATACAAATAAATGGTTATTATAAAGATATGGCATTTGAGAAGCCAAATAGATATTAGTAGCCAGGATAAACTGGCAAGACAGAGAAACATCGAACAATTTGGATTAGAAAGGACTTCTGAAAGTAACCTGGTATCTCTGCTCAAAGAAAGGACAACTTGGAAATTAAAGCCTACCTTGAAGTTAGATCAAGTTGCTTATCCATAAGGTAAACACTTTTTTGGGGCCCTTTAGTTATGGACAATGCTTGCATTTCATATGATGGCAGAAATTTTTATTTTATACTTTCCTTCTGTACCCAAAAAAGCTTATTTTTACAGATATTCTGTAGATTCCTGTCATTTGATGAAGAAGCTACAGCACTGGGTATGTTAAAGACATGATATAGAATGGACCAGAAACCAAAAGAGAAAAGATGCTCATGACCAACAGACAAGGGCAGGAACAGAAAAACTTGAGTTAACCCCCTTCACCAGTGCACCAATCAAGACAGAGTTAACAGAGACAATAGATTGGGAAAGCATCCTTTTATTGACCTTTTGCATCATTGGAGAGTACATTTCCATCACAAAAACAATTTTCTAGCTGTGATATTCTTGAGGGAAGGACGAGAAGAGGGAAATAAGAAGGGCTACTCTGAACTTAGCAATGAACAAGTAATACATATACTGGATATATACATAATACATATACACCACACATTCCTGTACAAAATATGCTTCAAAACAGATTGAGATATGTGATCTACTTCAAACGTCTGTATTTTATGGGCTTGTACAAACTCCATTAATGAACTGTCATGTTTGGTGCTCCTTGAAACAGTTATGGTTTTTGTTGCACTAACAGCTAATTCCCTTCTGCTTTAGCTTTGCTGTTGCCAGATCAGGATATCAAATGAAAATATAATAGATACTCAGATCTACTTTTGAAACAAATAGCTACTGTTGTCCAGAGCAATAGCTAGTATCCTAATAATAAAACTATTTTCTAGAGGCATGGCAGCAAAAAGCTTTGGTTTTCTTTTGACATCTCTAATTATTAATCAAAGGGAATCCTACCTAATTTGCAAGAATTTACATCATAGTGTAGTTCCATCATAGAATATTCCAAATTAACCATGAAGGAACAAGACAAAGCCATAAGCTTCTAAAAATCAAAAGGTGATCTCAGGACACAATTACAGTAATTCAAGCCCTCAGAACTTGTAAATAACATTGCTCATCAGAATTGGTTATCAGCTATTTTTCCACTTTCTTCTTTTTCCTTAATTGTTCAAATACACTGAAGGCAAAACAAACTAAAAAGTTACTTAGCATATGTTCTTTGGAGCACTTAAAATTGCCAGGAACCATCTAATCCTTAGCCAAATTATTTGCACAGTTTGTTGAGTTGGAAAAAAGTACATGTAGCTAACACAAAATTAAGCAGCTCCTGTGTGCAGCTGGATTTGGGGGATTCTTGAAATCTCCAAGCTAATAGAACTACCACATGTGCTGGCTACTAAAATGCATCTTGTTACTTGTTGTAGGTCATTGCCTGTGGAAACTTTCTTTCCTGCCTGATGTTAAAACATAGCACTTCTTTCTGTAAACATAGTAAGGAGAACTGGAAATTTCCCTACTAAGACACATTATTATATTATTATATGATGTGCTCTAAGTTCAAGTATATTGTCTTTTTTAAACATGTAATTATACATCTACTGCTTTGCAGTGAAAACACTCCCTGAAGTAGCAATATGCAATATGCAGCAATGTCGGTTTCTTCAACTTTTTTTTCTTTCCAAAGTGCATCAGTATTTCATAAATGTCATCTGGATCTTTGAAGAAAACATGCTTTTAGATAGAATTATTTAGATGATGAAATGAATAAGGATATAGGAAATCTGACAATTCTTTACTACTAGAGTGAAAAAGATATAATACTGCTAATTATGTAGAATTAGGCCAAGAAATATGTAAGTCTTTCAAAATATGCTTCTTTTGAGAAACACAAATAGAACAGAGTTTTCACTCTTGAATTCTTAACCAAGAGGAAAACTGGAACTCTGCAGTATTCTACAGATAGTGCCCCTGGGAACACCTGATCATTACTGTGCATCTTGCATTTTCTTTTAATCAATTTGATTTAAAATTCTACTATGTCAAAATGGCAATCATTCCATATTTACTTTGCATTCATATAAATAACAAATTTACAGAAAAGAAGTGATGCCATATTTATTTAGATCATCTGTCCATCATGACTGTTATTTTGTACTTTGCAATGACAAGTAGCAGACACTTAATTAATATAGACAGAGTATGCTACACCTGCTCACTTCCCTGGAGTGAGCTCCTCATTTATGACAATCAGTGGTTGTAAACATTTCCTGAACTGTGGGTCTCATCTGGACTATCCTGCTATGTAGCCTCTGATGGATCTAGTCTCCATGAGAATTTTTTAATGCCTTTTGGAGCCTTTTGGACTTTTGACCTCCCCAACATCCTGTGATAATGAGTTCCACAGTTTAATTTGAATGAGATCTAATTATGTGTGAAAAATGACTTCCTATGTTTGTTTTAAACTTTCTGCCTGGTAAATAAATTGGGTACTCCCTGATTATTATACTAAGAAAAACAGTGACTAGTGCTTCCCTATTCAATTTCTCTACATTTTTCATGGTTTTATTGACCTCCATCACGTTTCCCTTTTGTTATCTCTGTTCAAACTGAAAGACTATGACATCTCTTCTTGCATTAAAATGACTCTGTATCTTTTTTCAGAGATGTGCAAGGACACATAATGATGGAAGAGTGAAGGTGATGATACTCTCTATGACAACGACTCACAGTAAAATGACTGTAACTCCATTTCTTTTCCAAATTAGAAGGACTTTTGGCCAGTCAGCCCTTCTGACTACTGGGCTGTTTTAAAGTGAGTTTCTGCTTATACGCATACTTTTCTCAATCTATCTCTAAAAATACAATTTTCAAGACTAGTGCATGATTTCTTACATTCTGGTTAAGTTTACCCTCTGGAATTACTCTTTCACCTTTACTTTCCTCTTTCTATCCACTAATCAATATACTAACCAATGATTTTTTCTCTAATCTAATAATTAAAAAGTGACATTTATTTGCTAGATATTCTAGACAATGTCTAACCCAGTCACTACTAAAGCTATACTATATTTTCATGACCTGTTTAAATATTAATAGGTTAGTAATGCAAATACTTAATCCGCTGACAGAATTCACCCTACAGAAAATGAGATTTCAATGTCTGACTGCTTTGTGTCATGAAGCAAAGACAAGCAATTCACCTGGTTTGCAGCAGAGCAGCAGTGCTGACTGTCAGAGCTGTGTGCAGAAGGAGCTGTGGGGACAAATGGAACCAGAACTTCTATTAAAAGTGCCATGTACAGCAAAGTAACTGAGATCCCAGGTGTGCTGTGTTTCCTTGTATTTCCAAACTTTTGTTTGTAATCAAAATAATCGTAACTGCAATAAACCCTGTTTTTGTCAAGTGAATGCCTTTACACTGTTTTGTTTAAACATTATATTTTCTTGTAATATTCAACAATCTGAATACTATAATAAAATAGTTCTGCTGTTTTTCAGGTGTATAAAAGTTATTATCTGCAAAAGAAAGCAAGCACAGGGGCAAAGGGGGAGCAGTCTCTGTCTCAGTGCAGTGCACTGACACTTTGTCAACATGAATCTCCTTGGGCTTTGAGTCTTATATTCTCAGGCCATGTTCCCTAGGTTTTGCCAATCTTTCGGTTCTTGGTCATATTCCAGCAAGTTGGGGCCAAGCTTTAAATATTCTGGAAACTGGACTTGGTTCAAACCTTAAAATAACTTACAGTTTGGGAAAATATTTTTATAAAACTTACTCTCATTCAGTCAAAATTCAGTGGATTTGTATGAGTTTTATTTCTAGTTTTATATCCTATATGAATGGACCTATGTAACTGAATCTGAAGCTGATGAATCCGTATGGAAGAAGAACAAAAGAAAACAAATCTTACTTTAACTAAAAGTATTAACTGGTTTTGCCCATTACCATGAAACAAAGCAAGAGATGAGTAATTTTCTGCCATTCTTCATGGTAAAATTAACAAGGTTCAAGGATCCATTGCAATAGTTTTCTGGCAAACTGAGATAATGTTCTATAGGATCACACTGTGATCTTAAACTGTTCTGGGGCCATAGGGGCAAACATATGAATTGTACACCCATTTGGAAATAATGTAGCTCATGTGCTAGAAAACATCTGAGATCCATCCTGAACATTTTCTCCCACATACAGCATTTGGAATGGTTCACTTCTTGCAAGTTAAAATGTTTCTCACTCACAGGGAGATCACATAGATCAGCAAAAGGCAATTTGACCCAAGTTCTCTTTCTGAGGGAGGGGATGCAGTCGCAGAAGCCCACAATATTGTCACCTACGTGTATGTTACTGGATGATCTCACTGGAGGTTTTCAGCTCAGCCTGAGAACAGTTCCTAGAATAACAAATGAACCCCAGAGGTCTAAACTCTGTGTAAGAGTCCATAGTGTGTCTAGTGTGAGGCTTGGATATAAACAGTCATAACTGGTGGAACTGGGGCCAGTACACACTAGAGGGTGCTGATAGTGTAGAAGGAAGAGATCGACTGGCCCAAAGGACACAAAAAATCATGAAGGCAGTAATATAGCCACAGGTAAACTTAATTCTTGTCTGCCAGTTTAAGTCAGTTTGCAAGTTTAGGGCTCTTTGGCTTTGCACAGTTTAATTCAGAAACAGACTTAAGACAATGGGAATTTCTCAAGAATCTTTAAAATGCAAACTTTATATCTCATTTTGCTCTGTAAGCTGCCTGAAAAAAATATTTTCCTAAATGTAGATGGCATATTTATTCATTAATATTGTAAAATTAATGTTGATCAGTGACTTTTGCAAGATTTATTGCAGCTTGTGACCCTAACCACTACTTCAGTTTAAGTTGAGAGGATGACAGGTGTGTTTCTTTGAAAATATTGAAGAATAATAAACTATTCTGAGTTGGAAGGGACCCATCAAGACCATAGAGTCCAATTCCTGGCACTGCATAGGACACCCCAGGAGTCACACCGTGTGTCCAAGAGCACTGTTCAAACACTTTTTGATCTTTGTCAGGCTGGTGCTGTGACCACTGCCCTGGGGATCCTGCTCCAGTGCCCAGCCACCCTCTGGGTGAAGATATCCAGCATAAACTTTCCCTGACTCAGTCCCATGTTGTTTCCTCGGGTCCTGTCACTGTCACCACAGAGCAGAGCTCGGTGCCTGCCCCTCCTGTTCCCCTCACAGGAAGCTGTAACTGCAGTGAGGTCTCCCCTCAGTCTCCTCCAGGCTGAACAGACCAAGCTGTGCCCTCAGTTTTCTTTCTATTGACAAATTAATTGTCTGGCATAGAAAACTGCAAATGTAATTTTCATTACTTTGTAAAAAAATTTTAAAATTTACTATCTTGAGCAAGTCTTAGCATTCTCTATTCCCTGAGTGTTATGTTATTCTCTAGACTCCTTACCTCTCTGTAAGGAGAAGGCTGCAGTGACTTAGTAACTTCTCTCTGGATAGTTGGGAACAGCTCACAACATTTAAATTATATGTTAGAAATAATTATCTACTCTTCATTTTTACCAGAGTGTTCTGAGCCTTCACACTTAAACATACTCAACTGCCTTAGTGAACTCAGTAAAACTAAAAGCAAAAGCTTTAGGATTGAGCCATTTGCAGTAAGTTTGGTCTTCAGGGCGCTCTTATTGATTTATTTCCATTTACAAGGTACTGTAAGTTGGGCAATATATAAAACGCTTCTGATGTAATATTAAAAGATGAAATTGTGGTTTTGTACTATTATTGGCTAGAAAATTTGAGATTCAGAAATAAATATACTGAAGTCAGAGTCAATCCAAAAAGCAATCCCATAGGCATGCCTGTTTCCTGGCCAGGCATTGTAGTTTTCCTCTACTGATGCTTTGCATTCAGAGTTAGGGTTTCCCCAAAGGGCAATAACTTTTAACTAGACAGATTTTCATTTCTGTCTTTTATGGACTCTGTAGCTCTCTCAGGAATGACAGGAAGATGTTTTGCTGGATTAAAGGTTAAGTCATGAACCAGCATTGACTTTGTGAAATGGTTTGGTCTGAAGTGTTCTACTATTCATACTATATAACACACAAAGAGTTAATACAATTCATATCATGTGTGCTGACTATAAGGAATCAGAGCTGACATTCACAAAGGCTTGTTTCTATAAGAAAGTACTTCAGTTATTGCCTTTGTCTTCTATTAATTTCCTTTCCTTTTTGCCAAGAAGCATGTTTCTTTTCAAATGAATCATTAATTTTTTTCCAACATGATTATTTTGTTTAGCTAATTTTTGAGGCACTCTCAATAATCTGGAAGCAAATCTTGATAAGAAACAAAACAGATCTTGAATTAGTTGTCTGAAGCCATTTTTACACTCCTTTAAAAAGATGAAGAAAATATTTCAAAGGAGTTCAAAGGGAGGGAGTAGAACATTTGGTGCAGATGTGACTTTATGGTATGTGACTGCAAATGAATGGCAATGTAAAATGTACATTTTTACTATCAAATGTAAACAAATTTGTTTCTTATTGTTTCTAGGGTTGTTTTTTCTCCTTGTTTTATTTCATGCCATGTATTGATTGCATTTCAGCAGCTGCATTCACTCTGCTTTCTGAATTAGTTAGGGTTTTTTTATGTGACCATAAGTCTGTGTTGAGTGTTAAATATTCATTATAGTTCACTATGGCTCTCATTCAGTTGCAATTATTTTGATAGGCTATGCAGTATTTATATTTTATAACAGCACGTAACTTTGTGAACAGAGTTTCAATGCTTTTGGACCTCCTACATATTTTTCTTGGGTAAATATTTAATAAAAACTTAGCTGGTACTGCAGCTTTGAGGGATTAAAAAACTCTCTCTTCTATTGATTTGTCTATTTCCACCAACTTCATGAGCTCTTTGTCAAATTTGCTTAAATTTTGGTTAACTTGAGATCAGAAGTTTATAGGCAGGGTAGGATTGACAGTATGGTATATTTGTTATTTTATTTTTAAGGTTTTTTTTGCTGAGTATCCATACTAGAATAACACACCAGTACTGAACATTGTCTGCTGTTATACATCCCTTACTCTCTCCTCAGTCTTTGGCAATCAATGGCTTAGGGATTTCCTGAATTAGAGGCAGCATCTGGACCATCATATTTTAATAGCCACTGGTGGACCCTTTCTCCATGAATTTGTCTAATCTCTTCTTTAACTCCATTTATGCTTTGGCCTTAACAACATCCTGTGGCAAAAAGTTCCAGAATGTAATTATGTGTTGTGTGAAAAAGTACTTCCTCTTGTTGATTCTTAAATACTTTTTATGGGCAAAGTGCATTCTCTGCTGAGTGATAACACTGTTTTCTTTACTGCACTTGGAAGCAATTCACACCCTGGACAATAGGTGTTCCCTGCAGCAGGCCAATGTGGCCGTGTGTGGACATCAGTGAGAAGAGTGACAGGACACAAGAGAATTGTGTAGAAGCCCCTGGTTTATTTGATTTTGTTCTGTCATGAGACTGTACATAAGAACATTATGCCCTTAAACAGGAATTGCACTGCTGAGCCATTTATTGATGATGTTTAACAAACTGGACAAGTGTTTATTGTAGGCTCTTCCTCTTCCTGTACTTAGCAAATGAACTGAAATATAAACTCCAATTTACCATACATGGTTAGATGCAAGTTTCCATCGCTCTGTGTTTAACAACAGGCAGTTAAGATATGCACTTAACACTTGTGTTTGCAACACAGACAATGTAGTTGTCTAACCCTCATGATACACTTACTGTGTCAAGGTCATTTCTTTTCTGGCCAAAAGCTCAGAATTAGCTGCTCTGTTGAGGGATGTCACTTTCCAACCAAGCTCCTGAGCAGAAGGATCAATACATTTATTTCTAACAAAGTTTTATTTGTTAGATAATATTTTCCTAGGTAAGTCTATTTAAGTGAAATTATTAATTGTTTAAAACTTAGGTGTTTTACTTATGCAGCAAAATAAGGGTATAGGGTACTCTAACCCAGTTTTACTAGAAACCAGTGTCTGAAAGGTAGGAAAAATTTTGTGCAGTCAGATTCTCTTATTCATGTCAGCAATGTCCCAGAAGATTAGGAGAAAAAAGAGATCTTCTGTAAGTTTTGGATTATATCAAGATGTTTTACTGTTTGAACTTGCATTTGCAGTACAATCCTACATTTTTAAGAGAAAAGTTCAAGAACTAATATCACTATAGATGACAGTCACTCTTTTCACAAGGGTTTTGAAGACTAGAATGAAACTGTTGAGTACATGCTTGGATGCACTATAATATGGTCTTCTCTGTAATTTTTCATGAAATGGAATTTAACAAGCAATGGAAAAAAAAGGTGGCTAAAGAAACACTCACAAAGGAAAATGAAACACTGCTTTATGCTCAGATGACAAAGACTGTCATAATGTCACTAACCAGCAAAAGTGTCTTCAGCTGAAACCATGAAAATGCTTCAAAATATAATAGATTTTGAGGGAGAGACATATTGCATATTCTATAGTGTCAAATTGTAGGCATCTCCCTAAGATCTACAATAGTCTCTCTGTCTTCCCATACAAAGAAAATTGTAAAAGAAGAGAAGATCTTCAAAGAGAAACACTCCAATTCCTATGCCAAAAAGAGCCACTACTATAAGAAGCTATCCGTTTTGGGATATTTGAATTGCCCTTTGGAGGTGCATGTATCTCCTGATTAGCTTGAAGTCTGGTGATGTGAATTTCCTCCTTGCAGGTGTCTCTTCAGGCAAGAGTTGTGAACTCTTTTGCAGGTGCTGAGAGAACTCAGAATAGTGAAGAAATTAAATAGAGGGAAATTACAGCACTCACATGGACTGTGGGATTCACTTAATGAGGATTTTCTCTTCCTTCTGGATATTTTCCAAGCATTTAAACCTACTGATTGATGCAAACTTAGGAGGTCAGAGTGCAATAAATTAAGTCAGTACCATTTAACTTATGTTTTATATGCATTTCCAGTGAAGTTTTCTTCTTTTCTTTCAAAGAAAACTGGCAACTTTCTTCTTGGCAAAATAGTCAGTAATAAAATTGTTGTTTACAGCCTGGCTTGCACAGACACTCTAGAATTGTGCTTAAAAATCATCTTTAAAATACAGTGGTCAGGATAGATGAGCTATAATTCACAGTGGGGTACAGTATAGTCTTCAAATATTTATAACTGACACTTCAAAAATACCTAGTTTTTAAATAAAATCAAGAAATTCTTGTATTAGAAAGACCAGAGAGGATGAAATAACACAGAGGATTTTTTGGAAAATACTTGTAAGTGTTCAGGATGGGCTTAGAACATGTAGCCATATGGTCAACATATGTATACATTAGCTGAAATCAGTATGTAATTTCCACTGTCCAGGAACATAACATTTATTTTTTAAATGCATTTTTATGCCAATGATTGTAAGATATTATTCTTCATATCAGTGAAACCTGGCTATTTTTTTATTGACCAAGTAAGCAAGAGGAATCAGCACTTGTGCTAGCAAAACTTAGATGGCATCCCAAGTGGCTCAGTTTCTGAGCCCAAATTTTTAATAACTGAGAGTGATATTTTGAGAAAGGAGTAAGACAAAAATACTATGTTTGTTAATATATGGCAAAAATGGAGGAAAATTAATCTGCTTTTTAAAATGTAAGATTTTGCTTGGGGGGTTGGGGTATGGGTGTTTGTAGAGGTTTTTATTTTTTGCTTCTCTGGGGCCTTTAAAATTTTAAATAGTGGATATCTTTGTTCATAGATTTTAATTTTAAAGGTACACAGTTGGTTGGTTGGTTGGTTGGTTGGTTGGTTGGTTGGTTGGTTGGTTGATTAGTTTTTTCCTTAAGCTGTTCCTGCAACAAATGTGTCATAACTTGAGAGATACATCCCAGCATTATCAATAGTTCCTGGTATATTAAACTGGAATCAATTGCTTCTGAAAGGAAGATGAGTTTAAATACATAATCAATCATGACTTAGTTTAGTCTCAAAATTATTATATTTGAAGGGTACTTGTTGCATTTTAAAAGGTGCCTTGTCATTCTTAGCAGAATTGGCTTTGTTATTATTTTATTTGTTGCAGTTTCACATGACCTAGAGCTATAACATGCAGAAAGAACTGCTGAGATTCCACGCAGGCAGTCTGTTGCAGCTTCCCTGGAGTCACTTGTACCCTGCCACAAAGCTCTTGAGGAGCAAAGGGGCTTGGTTGGTCAGCAGGTCAGCAGCAAGATAGCCTGTAAATAGTGTGTGCAACCTGGAGAACAAAACCCCACAACAATGTGGGGAGTCACCCAAAACAGGTGTGCACATCTCTATGCATACCACTGTGGACAGAGGTCAGCCACTGAATCACAACCGTGAGTTTTTCATATATTTAGACACTTTCAGACCAATTCCAAATATTTCATATATTTATTTCATATATTTAGACACTTTCAGACCAATTCCAAATAGCTGAGTGCTTCAGTTGCTGGTAAGATTTAAAATCTTTTTTTAATTTTTGCTGGGGGGAAGTTTGTTCATTCTATGATCTTCCAAGTGAATGAAAGGTTCGCAATTCTTTGCAATGGATTTAGCTACTGGATCTTTTTGTCTCCATAGCCATGACTATTTACCTTCAGGTTATACCTGTCTCTCAGGGACTTTGGAAAAGAGGTATGTATGTACTCTTAGATATGCAGATACTGACTACTAGTAAAACAGTTTTGTAAGGAAATTATTGTCACCTAAAATTTTTGAGAGCCTCCAAGGGTCTTTCTTGTCTTGTTCCACAGAACCCAAAGAGATGTTTTGTTCTTAACTTCATGCACACACACATGATTTTGGTTTCAAAAGTTAAGAAAAAGAAATGCAGCCCACAATTTTCCATTGTATTCTTAAGAATTTTTGGAGGTATAACCCTGAAAAGCCTTTCTTTGCAGAAAAGGTGTAATTTTAGGTGGACTTGAAATAGTCATAAACCAATGTGTACCTTATGAAGCTGAAGCGGCAGTAAGCCCATATTTATGGTATAAATTAGCGAGAAAATGAGACCTGTAGTTCTTCAATGAAAGTCTGGAATGTTCTATGAATCAGGACAACATCTGAGGCACAAGATGCTCTGAGCAGTGATCCCCTAAGGAAAAGGCAGGATTTCTGCTTTTTCCTGGAATAAGACTCTGATTATGGGACAAATAAACCTGTGGGAAGCAGGGTTGTGGTCTAGGTGGGTGAAGCTGGTAAAAAGCCGAAGATGGGAACCTGTAATTTCAATGAAACAGGGCCATTGAGATAAGCAGGATTAATACTGACTTTCAGCTCAGATGGGGTCCTTAAAAGAGACAGTCAGGGAGTTTTCCAGCCATAACTGCAGAAAAATAAGATCTGCTCAAGAACTTGGAGAAAAAAGCTTGGATCCACACTGACTTGTCTGATGACATATAAGTCTCTGCTACTTGAGAGACAAAGATCACATGAACTATAGAGGAAATGTTTGTGTCTGGAGATAGTGAAACTTCAGTTGCTGTAACAAACATCTGTTTGGATTTTTCTTCCTGGTGAATGGTGTAGTTCTCATCCCTGTGTTTGAAGACAATTCAGTTTTCTTCTCCACAGGAAGAACAATGCTAAAAACAAGTCACTGCATGGAGACTAGAAAAGGAATTTCTGTGAGAAAGTTTTAATTATTATGGAGGTCTACGAAATACTTAATTCTTTTTTAGGATTAAGCCTCTCTTTCCAGGCTTGTAAAACACACAATCATTACGCAAAGCTTGTTCCAGTGTGGTTTAGCTGTTAGCTGTGTTATTTCTGTGAAGAAAAAAATCTAATACATCCTAGATTTTTAAAAGATTTTCACATAGGAGGAGATTTTTAGGTTTTCACATGTCCTGACATCTTCTTCTGTTGGATATTGCTAGGCATTTTCTCTGACCACTTCTTAGTGATTACAAGGTTTAGTACAAAGTTGAATGTTGTCAGATGAACCCCTGTAGACTTGCAGCTGAACACTAACGCTCTTTTACTACATTTTATTCTGAGTATCCTTTTTCATTAGACATTTTCATCTTAGAAATTCTCAAAAAAAAGTGCCTAAAATACAAGTGTTCATATAAACCTGAAATCTCAACTTGGAGTAATTGGAGCATATACTAAAAATTATCCTTTAAAATAGGAAGTGGAAACTCCACCCTCTAGAAAAAAGACCATTGCTGAGACTTTCAAGTGGAGAGTCAGGTGGAATCTGCACATCAGAGCATTTGGATCAATGTCTTCTGAGTTGGTCTTATTTCCAGGTTAAGTACTTGGTGATAAGCAGCAATGATCTAATGATCTCCATGAAACAGTTCACTTAGCCATTTTTAAGAATATATTGCCATCTGGTGTACAAAATTTTGAATTTCTTTATCAGTTACACTGTTTAAAACCCAATGTCCTTGGGCAGAAAACTTCCATAATTTGATCATAACTTTCTGAAACCAACCTACTGAATGAACTAAAAGCTATTGCATTTTCCAATGAAATTGTTTTGTAAAGTATTTCTGAACACTCGTGAATTCACACTATGGAAATAATACATTTAAATTGCTATGGAGATTACTTACCTATAGGAGCTTTAGTTCCCAGCGGGTGAAATATCGATCTTGTTTTTTCTCTAAGCTAAGAAAGGAGACCAAACATAATCCTAGAAAAATAAATTGTGTTTATATTAGTAAGAGAGGCACTGCATGTGGTGCAGCATTCCTACTGCTTGTAACTTCTGCAAAGGGTAGTTAAAAAAAAATAAAATAAAGCAGACCTTCATCCCAGACAGATTTTAGGTGAAGTTTCACTGATTTAAATTAAGCAAAGGTTTGATTCCTAATTTCTAGCTTGATTAAACAGCAGATTTTGAGTAGGAACTTTAATTCGATCTCGCAATAAGCAACTCTGAGTTTGTATTAGCTTTTTAGTATATGTCTTCAGATCTTCTATAGTTGTTGACCAAGGGTGATTATGGTATTATGAAAGCTAGTAAAACTGGCTCCTCAAATATTATGTTTGTCACATGGTAGGCATCATGACATGATTTTCCTGTTAATAATATTAGCAATAATTAAAAAAAAAAAAGAAGCCTTGCTTAAATACATGCATTTTTCTGAATGGTAATTAAAATTCTAAAGTCTCTTAAATGTAAGCTAAAGCTCACAGCTCTCCAAACCCCAATTGCATCCAGTCTGATGGGAAAAGGAGCAGTTGCAGAATCACAGAATATTCTGAGTTGGAAGGGACCCATAAGAATAACTTTAGAATTGGTTCTGAATTCCCATGTAAAGAATTTTTTAAATTATTCTTACGAAGTTTTCAAACATCACCTTATTTTTTTTTAACAATTAATTTCTCATTTGGATAAATTTAAGGTAAACTAGCTGAGTCACTTTCTAACAATGGCACCATACATGCTGCTCTGTGCCTCTACAATGTCAGTCTACTACAATGGAGTCCAGCTCTCCTTGGTCATGAAAGACTGCCACGCTAATAAACATGTTTAGCACTAATCTTTCTTATCTTGGGTTTCTGAGGACCTCTTTTTCTCTTCTCATGGAATCTGAGGAACAAACACATGAGGTTACTGGGTCAGGCTCTAGTTCTTCTAACAATGAACTTTGATTTGTTTAATTCATCTGTCAGGATTTGTTTGGCTTTACATAATTACTTCCAGACTTATCTGTGATAACTTAATGGCTTACTTTTGTTGTGACCTTTTTGGTAAGGTTGTATATAAAAAAAAATTCACTGATTGCTTAAGAGGATGTGGGGAGTATTATAAGAGACATTTGTTTGATTAAACGGTAATTAAAAAGTGAATGTAATTAAAATACAGTTATGGCCAGCTCTTGTTCAGTCTGGCTCTTGTGGAGCTTAGAGGTCAGTTTATGCTCTTGCTTTTAGTGGTTATTGCTATTTATTATGTGTATACTAGAGTAAGCACCGCATAAATAAAAAACTGCAAAATAGTTATAGCAATCCCTTTAGAAAAAATTATTGTCTAAACTTCTAGTGGATTGCAATTTAAAATTCTGCCTATTATTTATCCTGAAATTGTTTGCTACAGTCAAATTGGAACTCACGGCAGAAACTTGACCCTTAAAAAGATGGCCATACCCAACACAGAGAAATATTTTGGCACATGCTGCAGAAAGCTAGAGTTGTCTTGATTTTTATAACTTCTCTTTTGGTAAAATTATTACTTCAAGTAAAACCAGTCCCGGTTCTGTATGAGAATATAAAGATATGTTTGCACACGCGTGGGAAGACAGCGATCGTTTGCACTTTCTGATGTAAGAAGGAGACTCCCTAGATCCCCATCTCACTATGATATCTTTATCTTATCCCTGTTCAACTATGCTTTGAACCTGATTGCTGGTGAGTCAGAAAAAGTATGGAGGAAAACTTAGTACAAATTAGAGTTGTTTAATTATAAATGTAAATAAGAAAAATTAAAGCTGTTTGATGAGGCAAAAGAATCAAGAAAAAAAGTCAGTTTTATGATCAAGTATAGACCTTTATTTCTGCTTCATCAGAATGATTTGCAACATTATCTGTAATTCTATGATCACATTATAATTTATAAATGAGACAGCAATCTCTTTTTTTTCCAATATACCCATGCAATCATACCAAGTTAATCAAGACATAAACTAATGTATTTTATTTTCTCGCTTGACTTCTCATCTGGGGTAGAAGCTAAGGGAAGCCATGAAGTCTTGATTTCTGTTTTCACACTTTTTTTTTTTTGGTCAATTTTAATACATTTTAAAAGTCTTACCTTATGAAGCTTTGCAGCATATCAGACACAGCTGCAACACATATTTAACAGTGCTCTCAGGGGAATAGAAAATTGAAGTGACCTGTTCATCTAGAAACATGTTGTATAAATTGAAAGAACTTCCAGGTCATGGAATAAATTTGTTGTTTCTATAATTTTGGCGCCTTTTATTTTTTTGCTTGTTTTGTTTGGTAATTTTTGTTTCTACTTAGTTTTCAGGGAAAAAAAATGTTTGTAGCCTCTGCCTGTCATTATGTTATTTGAGAATAGTAAGTATTTGTACTTGTCTCTTAAAGATTTGTACTTAGCATTGAACAGCAAGCTAGTTCAGTTCATTTATATTTGGATGTTTAACCAAATAAAAGTCTTAATGGGTCTGAAAATATTTAAAATAATAGTGTTTTTTCTACAGGCTTTATGCTGAAATTGGATTCCCTTTTCTGTTTTGCTAGCAGTTTTAGCTGTAAATTCATCTTGATCTATATCTTTAAGTAACTTTAATATTATAGTGCTGTTCCTAATCTGCTGTGCTAGTGCCAGATCTAGATCTCTCCTCATCTATATTTCTTCTGGAGTTAAAGTCCTAATTCAGGCCAGCTGCATAGGTAGCTTATGTCTAGGGTTTTTGCCAGTGAAAAATTGCAAATAGTAATAAGTGCATACTGTGGATATGGGAGATAGGTAGTTGAGTCTCTGCTCTAAATCAAGCATGAGCTGTACCATCTGCAGCAGGTATTCACACGCCAGATGAATCTCCCAAATATTTTTGTGCTGACCTTTGGCTCTTAATGTGCTCTGAACAAGTCCATAGCTTTATGGTCTACTAACAAATTGGGTGTTTTCTATAATGTTACATCTGTAAATGACAGTAATTGTAAATTGCTTGAGAAGTTTCTTAGTGGAAAATGTACCTATCTGTGTGACTTTTGAGAGGATGGCAGCTTTGAGACATAAGCTAATGCAACTTTGGCTGTCCCTTCCTTTTTCTCGCAATCATTTTCTGATAGAAGAAATATGTGACGAGAAGCTCAGATGTCAATAAAATCAGTTTGTTCCATCTCTTCTTACCCCTTGGCATGCAGGGTGGTTGGGTAATCCTCATCTGAATGTTTGATGGTAACTCAAGTCATGTTCTGGTGTGCCTCCACTGAATCTGCTTGCCCTCATCCCTACATGGCCATTGAATCAGAATCCTTCCTGTGGAGCTGTAGAGCTGTGGAGTACACAGGGATTTACAGACTTAAGTTCGGAAAAGGGATCTTCAGGTGTTTTTCTTGTCCCTGTCTCAGAATTAGAGAATTAACAAGATGGTCACAGAGAAGAGAGCTGGATTCTGCTGTCATACCAGAGGCAGAAATGTTTTATCACACAGAAAAAAAATAGTTCAGCCAGTATATTTGATTTTTTGTTGTTGTTTTCACATTTGTTTGCAAGATTTAGAGTAAATGCTTGGACCATTGTGTCACTTAAAAAACTGTTGGTTTAAGCCGGACAGGAACAGTAAACAAATATTTCCCTGATGCTTTTAGTTACTAGGGACCCCTGGGAGGAAAAACAAATAATGCAACCTACACACGTATGGCTAGCCTTACATTAGGATTAATTTTATTTTTACTGCAATAACCTTCCCATGTAGGATGTATGATTTCCTTTGCTACTACTTTCAGTATCATAAAAGATAGCTAATTACATTCTAGACTGATACTAGTCAGATCCCCCAGACACACCAAGACTCCCAGCAGGGCCTGCAGAGCTCCATGAGGGGAGGTTGGGACTGCCCCAGCCGGTTCCAGCCTGATCCAGCCTGATCTAGCCAGTTCCAGCCTGATCCAGCTGGTTCCAGCCAGTTCCAGCCTGATCCAGCCGGTTCCAGCCTGATCCAGCTGGTTCCAGCCAGTTCCAGCCTGATCCAGCCAGTTCCAGCCGAATCCAACCGCCCAGTGCAGTTCAGGGCTGTAATGCCTTCTGGAGGCTGACCTGGAACAGAGACTAGACAGAGCAAGAGGATAAAGTAGACATTTATTAAAGGCNTTCTGGATGCTGACCTGAAACAGAGACTAGACAGAGCAAGAGGATAAAGTAGATATTTATTAAAGGCTTCAATGGGTACACCTGGGCTGCACAAGAATCCAGACAGACTACACCCAAGATGCCCCAAAATGTTCACAAAACAGAAGCCTGATCACAAGGTCCCACATTTTTATAAGTTCCGGTCCATTAGTATATTAGAATGAATTTAACCATAGCTTCAGGTTATGAAGCTCCATCTCCTTGTTTTTTCTTCTCACGTCACCATTGCTTTCATTCTTGGGCCTGAAAGTTGTCCTTGGTATCGAGCTGTTTTGGTGGGTAGTTTTAGGTTTCTTATTAAATGCTGCTGATTTCTCTTCACAGAGTAGAGACACAAAACAATTCCTTCCCTAGCTCGATACCAAGGACAACTTTCAGGCCCAAGAATGAAAGCAATGGTGACGTGAGAAGAAAAAACAAGGAGATGGAGCTTCATAACCTGAAGCTATGGTTAAATTCATTCTAATATACTAATGGACCGGAACTTATAAAAATGTGGGACCTTGTGATCAGGCTTCTGTTTTGTGAACATTTTGGGGCATCTTGGGTGTAGTCTGTCTGGATTCTTGTGCAGCCCAGGTGTACCCATTGAAGCCTTTAATAAATATCCACTTTATCCTCTTGCTCTGTCTAGTCTCTGTTTCAGGTCAGCATCCAGAAGGTATCAGTGTTCAGTCGTACATTAGACTTTATAATCTCAGAGGTCTTTTTCAACCTAATTAGTCTGTGATTCTGTGGAGACCAGTTAAGAGGAAAACAAATTCTTAGTTATGCTAAAATTATAGTATCTTTTGTCTTTGTTTGGAGTAAGGGTTGTAAAACTCTGATCTCATTATTTACTGGAGTATTTTTTTTTTAGGTTGAATTTACTGTATGTAATCATCTACAAGAAACTGGGAGGGTTTTTGAAAGCACTGTACCATTATTTGGAAGAGGTTCTAACCAGTATATAGGTGCACTGTCTTTTAATCCTTTGCATTTTGATAAAAAACCATCTCACTCAGCCTTTTAGTTGAAATTGAAAGTATTATTTTGGATCCTTTCTTCAGATTGCCTGGTAATATGATGCTTTGCTCATTGGTATGCTTTAATTATGCTCTGAAGTACTTCAAGTGATAAAGCTATGGTAATAAACTTATCCAATGTTTAAATTTTGAATTTATAGAATCCAATATAATTGAAGAATTTTCTGGGTAAGTACTTATCTTAAAGAAGATTTCCGAAATGAGGCTGTTTTTGTGCTAAAGCAGTTATCCTTGCCTTTCCAGTCAGTGCCTGTATTTATCTGTGGCTTTTCTGAGCAGCATGGAAGCTTAAAGGCAGCCTGTGAGGCGCTTTTCCCACTAGATGGCAGAAGATACTTTGGACCAGAATATTTAGCAATTTGAACCACATACTGCATTACTGGACTTGTGTACTACGTTTTGCCCACAAGTATAGAGATTTTATTTATTGTAAATTTATCTGGTTATACATTATAGATATTCCTTTGAGCATACAGCCCCCGTCTCTCTCTCTACAAATAAATACAGACCCTGTCTTTCCCTCTACAAATAAAGCTATCAATAAGTAAATTAGTAAGTAAAAAAGTAAGTAAATAAGTAGATTCAAATTGCAAGGATTTGATTGCAAAAATCTCTTGTTGAATTCTGTTTAAATCAGAAATGCTTATAGAAATTTCTGTTTTAAAAAATCTATCTAAATGAAGCTGCAAAAGTGCAATGAAATTGATGCAAATATTATTGTGTACAATGTTTGCATTATAATGTGTACCATGTTTTGAGACTGTATATATAATATAATATTTACATTTTATATGCTTTGTATTGGGTAACATACTGAGTTGATAAGCTTTTTTCATTGTAGTAATTTTCACTAACATTTGCATAGATATACATTTTAACACGGCTTAGGTACAGGACTGTGGCAAGACAATAATTCTTGTTTTGCCAGCTCTTCCAAGAGCATTTGCAGCTCCAGCAGCTGGAATCTTTTTTTGAATAATGCAGCAAATGTGCACTGCACATATATCTAGATATAGAAATCTCCCTCTCTCTTATATACATGCATTTATGTAAATATGGATCTGTACTTTTGTTTCTTTTCCCATAAGTGCTTTTCTCAGCGTCAGGCTAACTCCACATCTGATAATGCAACTGTTTGCTGTGAACATTTTTCATACAAATGTGGCTTCAATATCATCTGCAGGGAGGAAATACTGAAAAAAAATACTATGCTACCTCTTAGGCTGAAGGTGGTAGAATGTATTCTGAAAAGGTCAGTGGAAAGCAAAAGTGTGTAAAATACCTTAACTACAGCTAAACTTATTTTATTGTTTTATATCCATGGAACAGATGAACTACTGAGTGTCAGTAGAAAGTTTCCAAACAGAAAAATACTTGGACCTCGGTTTGTTCTAATAAACTGTTAGTTAACTCATCCATGTGACTTTAAAAATATCCTAGATGTTATGTAAATTATTTATTATTGGGACTAGTTGAATCACCTATGCTTTTAATATTGCCTGCCACATTTTTCATAACATTTTAATAACCCACATTTTTCATCCCCTTATGATTTTCTGAACTGTAACACTTTTTTCAGGGTACTATTTTATATCCTGGCTGTGCCTCAGGTTGAAATTTTTGAAAATTTTTGGCAGAGAAGGTTAGGGAAAATGGATTATTTGTTCCATCCTATGTTTTTAAAAAATAAAATCTGGGATCTTTTCTTTGAGTGAGTCTTGCTGTCTGATGCTCTGGAGTAAGGGATTTGAAATTCTAATGAGGAATTGGTAAGGAAAGGCATTTTGGAGTCAGAATGTGACCTTTCCTACTCATGGGTAAGTCTGTCACAGGCCTTTGCAAAATCTTTTTTCCACAAAGGTTGTATAATCTCTGTGGTTTTTCTGGGTGAATGTGTTCAAGAAACATATTTACACATCCCAGGTCTGCCAGGGAGGGCACAGAGCACCCCCACAGCATGAGTGAGCACGCTGCCCTCCAACCCTGGGACTGTGGCCAGAGACAGGAAGGGATCAGGCTGGATTCATCACTCCCCATTTCATGCATCTCTGTCAGCCACTGCATGCTGCTCCCTGCACAGGCTTTCTTAGGGACAATACATGCTCTGTCTTTTAAAGTCTGCTGCCAGTGGGTGGGGTAACCCAGCTCAGATGTATATATTTCTAATCTGGATGAATCTGATCTGATGACTCCAATGAGAGAACTGGATGTGCAGTTCTGCAGAAGGAAAATTGGGTTGACTGAGCATAAAAGGATGCATGGTCTCAGCATAAATTTGTTGCAGGTACAATGTTTTGCTTGACAAAGGAGACATCCTGACAGTCTCTGAAGGCACCTCAGTATTTTTGGCATCAGGCAAGAGGATAGTGATATACTGCTGGAATTTAACTATGCTGTTTTCTCTCTAGCTTGTTTTGAGCCTTAGAAGAAGACTATGTTCTTGCAAGAGCTGTCTCACATAGAGTGATGTCAGTATGCTCACACTACTCTGAAAATTCTAGATTTTTGGATTGCAAATGCAACAGTAAAACACAAATTATTTTTTGAAGGATGCTTTTCCTCCTATTGTGTAGTTTGAAGATGTCTGTTGTACTACTTCTAACTACTGAAATGATATACTGATACAAGCAAATTATTTTTTAATTTGCTGGAAATTGCCCTTTATTTTGGATTTTGGTTTTATGCTGTTGTTTCTTAATCCTTTTATCAGGCAGAAAACATAAACATTGTCAACCTTGTTTCCCTTAACTCACGTCCCTTGTAGAAACACTGTGCTATCAACTGTATTTCTTAAGTGAGCTCAACCTTGCTTTCTCTGCTACCATTTTCAGACCTACTGTTTCACAAATCATGCATCTCAAGAAACAATTGTTGCATAAATATCTTAACAGTGCTGTGCAGAAATCAGCCTAACCTCAACATCTCATAGACCAATTAGGCTAAATAAACATATTTTATTCCTAGATTGGAAGAAGATTCTCTGGACACAGCATAATGTTATTTCTCTCTCCATTGCTTAAGGGAACTATTTCAGTGAGGTCTGTCACACAGAGTGGCATCTATGTAAAAAAATACTCTTTCATGTATTTGAGAAGCTTTTTTAATTTGTATAAATAATTTTGTTGAAAAGATGTCCTAGGTGTTAGGATTTTTTTTCCTAGTTTTCTATTTGTAAACATAAAACAGAGGGCAAGTGCTCAACAAAGAGAAATTTCTATGAAATAACATTTCCAACCAATTATGTATCCGTTACAGTTCTGGGCAGGTTAGCAGACAGTAATGCTTCTTTGGGGTTGTGGTTCTAAGCAGATTTTAATGCTCTTGCTGATACCATATAAATATTCCAAGAATACTTACACTTAAAACTAGTTAAAAAATCAAGTGTGTCATTTGGGGGTATATTTGGGTCTGTATTCCCTTTGTTGTAGCTGTAAAAGATAACACAGCACTACTTTAAATATATGTTTCCTGTCTCCCATAAAAACCTTGGCTCTTAGTTTGCTTTCATGTTAGCAGAAGAGATTAGTTCCAAACAACATTAAGAATCAAAGAAACTCAGCAAATTGAAGTGCCTTGAAATATCTGTCAAATAAATCCAGTATAAAGGGTTATTTGGTCTTGATAGTGAAACAAACTAAACAAAAACAACATCCTATGTCTGCTAAAATTTCAGTGCAGTGCTGGAATGGAGGTTAGAGCTTCCTCAATATGAAAAGGAATCCTGTTACGGGGATAAGTAATCAACCACCTGGGAGAATATAAAACTAAAATGAGAGGTGTCCACGGAGACACAGCAGTGCTGCCAAGTTAAAGATTTAAATCCAAATAAAATATTACAGTAGTCTCAGGTGATAGCATCCATAGAAGTTTGGACCTCATTAGGGGAATTGAAAAGCTTAGAGCTGTTTCCAGTAATAACACTCAATTTAGTTGGTTAAATTAAAGCCAAACTAATCTCCTTTCCATGAAGTGTTTGAACAAGTTGTAGAAAACTCCCCCATCAGTTTTCTTGTTGGAGAAAGAAATCTCATATAAATAGTGCTGCAAGACTGAAAGACTCTTTGCAGCAACCTGGCAATTCCCATTTACACTTTGGTGTGGTCCTATGTCTTATTAAACATATCTAGAGACCTTGCTATTTCATCCTTCATCAGATCTTATAAACTGAAGCTTCTGGGGTTGAGATCCACAAGTGTCAGCTTCTATAAAGAAAGCAGTGAGTTCATGATTTCAACAGAAGCTGGTGGAATTTGGTTTGAAGGAACTGAAGTAGAGTTTTCCTATTCATGTGGCATCCTCTGTGTTTTTTTCATTTAGACCTCAACAACTTAGAAAGATTCTTAGGAAATATTTAACTAACTAGAGTAAAAGTGAAGAGATGACTTTAAAGGAACTGTTGAAGTAAGGAATAGAACATCAGAAATCAGAATTAAACTGAAAAATTGACCAAACTAAGGAAAAGCTATCTATCTTCATAATTCAAGGACTAACAATTATAGAAAATGACTACATACATACAGTGTATGTGAATATCCATCAGCAAAGCCTTTTCTGTGAGCCATACTGACATCATGACTGTAAAATTATAAATTTAAAATGTGCATTAGTCATTGCACTTAATCAGTCACTCTTGATCTACCCCACTTTAAACAGTACTAGACCCTCTCACCTTTTATCATTCCATGATACTTCTGAATCAAGTGTCAGTGGTGCAGCAAATTTGGTTTTCCCATTTTCCTTGATGTTTTTGAATATATATACAGTTAGACTTAATAAGTTGTCTGTGTTTATATTTACCAGCTATTTTAGTCTGACTAAAATTGGGGCACTACAGCAAATGTGGTAGTGATATCACCAGGATAATTAGCTGTGGACAAAAGAAGACAAAATTACCTTGTTTTGTATACAGAGTTTTAGTAAATGCTTATAAATAAATCTTTAAACATATGACATGTCTCCTTCTGTTTTTTGTTACTTACTGTGTTCTAAAATTTATCCTGGATCCAATAAAGTGCTTAAGAGGAATTTGCCTCAGTGAATTTTTACATGTCTTTAAAGGTTAGAATATGCTGGAGGGCTTTGCTGAACTGGACATCTTGGTTGTATCTTTTGATTTATCATGCTTTTATTATGTTGTCTAAGTTTCTCATGCTTGTCACCTTTGCTTTCACAGCTTAGATAATTTCTTACTTTAAAAATCCACTTTGCTCTTGCTAAGTAGTGAAAAATTTCACTTTTCAAAGCAAAAAGTGTCCAATGGAAGCTGTGTACGGCAGAGATGAGGACAAAAAGATGAGAAGATTAATGAGAACTGTTGAGTCAACTGGACTGAAATCAAGAAACTGTTTTCCTATCTTAGGTAAGGAGGTACATTACTACAAACTCTTGATCCTTCAGTGTGCTGCCACCATCATGTCTAAAACTTCAGTGTGGTCCATTCAAAGCTTTTTATGTGGCTTTGAAAAGATGCTAAATGTATTCAGGGATGAGCTTAGAGCAACAGAAGCCTACAGAAAGGAAGATATTGCACCACTAATGGATCCAGGCACCCACAGTATTGTTCTCAGGCAAGTTATGGTTACTTTTCATAGGAGAAATAAAAGATTACATGAATGGGTGCTTGAGACTGACTTATTGAAGTCAGAAATGCAGCTATTGCTCTGCATTTGTCTACAGTTTAGGTAGACTATACTTAATGAAGGAAAAGCTGTTGATTTTAACTTGCAAAACTTCAGCTTGACGTCAGATTTGCAGGTACAATCATGTAGTCACTGGACATACCAGTGATTTCTGAAAAAACCCTCAAGTTTCTTCATCAGTCATAGATTGGAAGAGAACATGGGAATGTGCTGGATGAGTTGGACTTAGCAGCCTGGGGTGAGACAGGAGCAGAAAGGCCAGGAGCATTCCAGGCCAGGAATGTTTCTTTGCTGGCTGACCCAGACAGAATATGACCAGGACACTGCTAGTAATGTCCAAGTCTTTTTAGACACACATATGCCTAAAATGTCTTAGTAACTTGAATAGTTATAGAGAAGAAATTAATTAGCAGTCTCATTTAAAAAAATAAAATAGCAAAGAACATTGCTAGAGAGTTCAAAGTTTAAGCTGATACTCCTTGAAAATATACCCTGATTTTTGCAAGAGTTGAGGCCATTTATGCTCTTCAAAATAGCATGTGTTAATCTATGTTACACAACACAGCCTGAAAGGCACAAGGAAGTTGTGTTTTGATTCAGTGCAGTGTTGTTTAGTCACAAAAAATTTCCAGGACTTTTTCACTTTCCCTTATTAAAGTCTCTTTTTGCCCTTTAATAAGGCTGCTGTTACACAAATCGAGGTACCATGAGGTAATAAAATACACTTATTTTTAGGAAACAATTGATCCAAAGGCTTCTTAAAGACCCATTCTAGATAAAAAATATAGAAATTAAAGCTGTGTTTATTTAAAAGCTACCCTGCAAAAAGCTTAAGATATCACTTTTTGTTGAGACAAAATTCAATGGAAGTTGTGCTGTTGAAAGGAATGTACACTTGGATCCCAAATAATCACAAAATTATAATGTGATTTCATTTTATTCCTGAAATTGCCAGTCAAAAGAATTAAATTATAGGTATGAATCATGTGCCTATGGAATATAGCACATTGTGAAACTAACTTCTCATTTATGCTTTATTCCTATTGTATATAGAGTCTAGAATGTTTTGGATTTTTTTTTAATAACCATGTATAGTTCTCTTAAATTGTGTGAGTCTCTTTGGAATATAAGCCTGTTTATTTTATTGTGCTCTGTTTAGTTATTCTAAAAAAGAGTTACAGACACATAATTGTAGCCATCTGTTGTGTTTTAAGTCCAATCTAGCCCAAAAGTCAAAAAAGTCATGGCAACAACTTATGAAAACAAAGGCAATAATATGAACTCACTATGGTTACTAGTGAACCTTTATTTCTCCCTTCAAATGAAGTAAGTTTCCTCAGAGAATTATTTTAATGTTTGATTTATTTCTTTATTAAATATGCCCACAGTATGACCAGTTTCTCTATCAAGATTGTCATATAGCTGTCTCCTTGATTGTAAATCTGTGTTTCTCCAAAAACATTAGTTTCCTTATGATAAAAAATGAAGCTTTATGTGAAACCCCAGTTCTTGCCATATATTACTTTAGCATAAACCAGCAAGTAGGATTAAGATTGCTTAAGAAAATTTATTAGTGGTGATGAATAATATTTATCATATCATATATTTAACCCATACTCTGACGGATTTAAAATTCATTTTTATACATTTTAGATATTTGATGTATTAGGTTTAATATTTCACTGAGATATTTAGTAAATAGTTTCCACAATTAACTTAATCAAAATATTGGTGACTTTTATAAGACATTGTTAATTTTCAGGATTATTTTGTCTTCTAGACATACCGAGTTTGTAAATGTATCACAATAGTTTCAGCTAGGAGCCATGCACTCGTACTTGCACAGTGAACAGTAAATGGCACATGCGTGTTGAAAATGACCTCTACCTGTATTGGATAAAGTCAGATAGTTGCTTTCTGCTACTGCAGGTTGTTGACATGGTGTATTTCATCAGTTCTGTTTTCTCTACATTTATGGAAAAATTCCATGAGAGAAATCCATGGACTGAATAATTCACACACCTAGCTCCTGTTAAAGAGAAAAGCTGGAGTGTTTGGGGAGCAGTGCTGTCCTTTGAGGAGAATTACAGACTACAGAAATCTAGTGGCTTGTAATTTCTTAAGAAGGATGAGGATACTTGAGGAATGAAACGCATCCTGGCTAGACTCTCTCTTTTCACTGTGAAGAGTTTACCCTTATGCTTGCCATTAGGCAGGATGGATATAAGTCCCAGCCACCTCAAGAAAGATGGTGGCTCAATGACAAATGGCTGTCTGTCCTACGAAGTTCCCTAATTGTCACCAACAGGGAACTAGGTTGTTTCTGTCAAACCAAAGTGGGCACTGGAGCAGTGAAGCTAAGATGAAAAATAACGGAGTACATTGTTCAGTTGTTCAAGCCATCTTATGGGAAATCAGAGGAGATTTAAGTAATGGAAAAATAGTAGCTTATTTCATTCAGGTAGTAATAATCTAATAAAATGGCAGGTAGTTCACACTACTGTAGATTGGAGATGAAATAAGAAGTGTCACTGATAGTTTCTGTGCAAAGCACAGAAGCATAAATGTCACGTAGAAGTGACTGTTATTTTTTCACTTCCCATTCATTGAGTTGTGTGTGGATATCTGTGCTTTTACTCTTGATTCTTTTGTTAAATATGCTTAGTGAGCATGGCAGTGAGCCACTCCTGTTGGTATCAGCCTCATACTACCATTAAAAGGGATGGTGGAGACCTGCTAATTTTGTTTTTCAAAGGTGTACAGAGATATTGGTTTGTAACCTAAAGATGCCATATTTGCAGAATGATGGTAACCACAAAGCTTTGGTCCATAACATCAACTGTGATTTTTGTTTTTTCCTTAGAAACTTACACTGAACAGTTTCCATATATTTTCCTGAGCTACAATGAAGAAATTTCTATAAAATATAATCTCTTCAGGAACCTCTCCTTTTTTTTTGCTCTCCTACTTTTTCTTTTGGTTCTCTCCTATTCTAAGTATTTTTCAAGTATTTATTATTAACTCTTGTTTGTGTATGCATTTGTTCATCTGTAACTTTCTGTAGCCATTTTGAGTTTTATGATCAAGGTTTTCTGATTTGGTGCTTTTTTAAATTAGCTTTTAACAAATAACACAGTAATTTAAAGTAATATTTTATGTCATCCATACAAGGCATTAGTTTCTTTACTACTTTATCATATAAATATTTCTCTGTCATTGGGTATTGTTTCATTACAAATAAATCAATGGATAAAAGCAGGCCATGCCTATGGATTAGAAAGTGGAAGATGCATGTGGCTACAGAAAAGAAGCTGTGTCAGATTGGAATCTGATCAGGGGCACTGTTGGTAGCTTCACTCAGACATCACCCACAGACAGCTGGGGCTACCTGCAAGAGGTCCTGACTTTATGAATACTGTGTCATTTTTAGCAGGTAAGAGAAATAATTCTATGAAAAACAAAGACCTTAGGACCTTTTCAGTACTCATCCCAGGAAGCTGAAATACTGATGACACCAACTTAAATGCAAGTGGAATGGTTTGGGATGACTTGAAAACAAGGTTATTTCTTAAAAAAATAACACTTCTGAAGACCAGAGGCTTAAGTTTCCAATCAGAGATCTCATCTGTTAAGCAGGTGGTTGTACAAAACCATTTGAAAAGTATTAATGGGATTAAAATATCGCAGTTGTGTGCTGTGGTGCTTGGAATGTCAGTTTGCTCTAAACCTCTCTCCCCCATTTCATCTCTTTTAGTATCTGGTTAATATTAATCCAAGCAAATAGTGCAAACATTCTGGGTGTGATGGAACAAGGCATAAAAGCGTGTTCATAATTTGGAGTATCTGAGTTATCCTTTCAACTGATAAGCAAATGATTGAGTGCTCTGCTGGAGTGGGGCCAGAGTACATTTTGCTGTTGATTAGAATGAGTTTGCACATGTGTTGTAACACACACACCTTTATATCCAACTGCACCCCTACCAAAGATGGAGTTGGTACACTGTGGACAGGATTGTTATTGCATTAAATAGCCAGACTGTGTTCATGTCATCCTTCAGTACTGCACATAAATCAACAAACAAGCAAAAGGTAAGAATCATGTTCTGTGAGTGAATAAACAAAATAGGCCCATTTCTACAGTTCAAATGAAGGGAAAATTGCTCACTGACTTAATTAGGTGCACTGCCTGACTACAGCCTGCATGATTTGGCCAACATTTCCTATCATTCCAATGTTATGACAGACGTCACCAGAACAATTCCAGCTGAGGAGTCATGCTCCAAACTGCATTCAAAGAACAAATGGAATATGACTGCAGAATCTGAAAATGGATTCACAGCTGCTAATGATAGCACATAATCCTGTTGCTCAGCTCC
Organism: Thryothorus ludovicianus; assembly: GCA_013397245.1. Lineage (NCBI taxonomy): Eukaryota > Metazoa > Chordata > Aves > Passeriformes > Certhiidae > Thryothorus > Thryothorus ludovicianus. The sequence continues at coordinate 274,864 of VZTB01011863.1, read as the reverse complement.
TGTTTAGCTCTCAGATTTAATGACCCTTCTATTTACACATAAAATGAGATAGAAAAGGTTCCTGTCAGGTAAACAAGATTTTGTTCTTGGCTCTTGTACATTTTATACATTTGATTTGACAAATGCTGTAAAAATAGTATTATATTTCCAATAAAAGTCCTTAATATTTTATTTTACTTATTACACTTTTTCTGGTTTTGATATCTGGTGGCAGAGATTTAGGTTCATTAGTTTCCTGTTTGTGTATCATTCTTGGGAGACTGATATCTAAATCTGATTTTCTAGCAATGATTCATAATAGTATTTTTAATTATCTCTCTTCTTATTGTGTAGCCTAAATCTTGACAATAACTCAGGTTCATATTACAAGGTTCTTCAAGAGGAAAATTTGTTGGTGATCAAGAACTTCTCTGTCTAGCTGTCTTCCTCTTGACCACAGAAGAGACTATTTTACTCAGTTTTCTTCTTCTGACACACCTCTTTTTCTGTAAGTTTTGTTTCTAAAATACAGCCATTTTTTCAATTTTTTTTGCTGCTTTTAAAAGTGCAAGTTAACTTCTCTTCTATGGCACAAAACAAAGTGCTGCCATCAAATATGTACCCCTAGGAGATGGATTTTGCTAATTTCTGCTTCCACCTTTTTAGGTATCCTTTTTTGGGAACTAGAAAAATTTCCCCATAAAACATGTAGAATTGATAAACTTGATGTCAAGGTAATCAGTCTAGTCAGTTTGGATAAAGGAGTCAAATCATGGGGCTGGGTTTTTTTCCTTTTCATTGTCACATGCAGTCTGTTTGTTGGTCCCTCTCATTTCCTGCATGATGAAATATTGCTTGAGCTGTATTTGGAGAATCAGATGAAAAGGTGTTTCAACATATGACCAAGCAGAGGAAAAATTATGGAACTGAATCTACATCAGCACTTACTGCAATAATACTTCATTATCAGTCTTCAAATCTACCATGTTTTCTAAAGTCTAGTGGTCATATCCCACCCTAATTCCTTGCTCTCAGCTCCAGAACACAGCTTGGAAGACGCTGGGTGCTTCTCACTGGACAACTTCCCTGGACAAGGTTGCTCCTTCCCTTGCACAGCATCAGCTGAACTGGAACTTGCTCAACATCTCACCTTACAGCCTCCCCTTTTTCTCATGAATAAAAGCAGGGTGCATGTCAGAAAATGACCCACCAGTGTGTCAAATAGACTTTCCTTTTCCTAGGGCCCTCACTGGACCTTGGCTACATGTGAGCTTTCTAGGCTCAGGCTTCAGCCTTTCCAGTCATCCCACAGATTATTGCTTGCTCATAAGTTCTTCTGACTGAGCAGTATCACTGAAACATATTTTACAGCTTTTTTCCCTAGCACAGTTGAAATCAATGCCACCTAATAAATAGCTGGTGAAGAGTGATTTTTAAGCTACTTGATTTCTTATATGTAGATATTTGAGAAAGGCCTGTGTTATAATTTTTGTGTATTTTCTATGAATTTTCTTGCTGTCTATTTCTTCCTTCACTTACTCTTCACTTTGGATTTGTTCTCCAAAGACACAAAATATAAATAAAACCTTTTTTGTCCGTTTTTAGTCATTTATTTGGCCATAATTATAAGTCTTTGGTAATGTAATACTGATAAGTGCTTCAATATCCAAAAGAATCCTGAAGACAACGCCACTATTTCCTAGAGTTTTTTAGCTCCCATAATATGTAGCAGTAGATTATATCCTATGCTCTTTTTCTTGTGCTCCACTTGGAAGATCCAAAAGCAGTAAAGTCTTGTTGAAGGTCCTCTTGGCAGGAGGCAAACTACTATAGGAGGAAGCAGAGAGGGATCTGCTGGTAAGGCTGACTCCTTTGTCTCTTTTCTTGGTCTGTGAGTGTGCTGGAAAAAAGAAAGGAAGTGACATAATTAACTTTGATAATCTCTCTGGTTGGTAGACAGTCCTGGGGGAAAATGACTGAATAGTGTTAGAACAGCATTGTTTCGAGGCCAAATAGAGAGAAATAAAGGGACTGTGAACAATTCTTTTAGCTGAGTCTGCTGTACTCAGTGCCAGTCAGGCATAGAAAAAAAGAATTGAAAAAAATATTCTATTTGTTCTGAACTGCTTCAATTCATATGTTGTTTCCAGTTCAAAATGCTAAGTGCTTCTATAGATCTGGTTTGTACATATGCCTGTTAAGCTACAGCATGTTAAATTGCACATAGACTGGTGTAACCTACTTAATTTTATGCATATCAAGGTCCTTCGCTGAACATCTAATACCTGCAATCAAAATTAGATGCCTACTCCTTGTGGACCAGGCATGTACAGAGTGCTGCCACTTGTCAGTGCTGGCTGTGGAAGACACACTCCTGCAACGTGAAGAACAAACTGAAACAAAGGAAACAAAGGCAAAGCTGACGAACTGGGGGAGTATGTTTGAAGCAGCAGCTGCTGCAGAGGTGAGGGGTGAAGGTGAGGGTGAGGGCAAGGCAGGTGGGCGAGCACGGCCAGCAGAGGCCACTGCGGGTCCGAGGTGCTGAGAGGTGGCAGCAACGCGTGTGGCATTGCCCCAGTGCCCGGCTGGCTCCCCCAACACCGACACACAGCTCATGTTCCTCACACCACTATGGGCCATCTTTTTGAATTCCAGCAATGTACCTGTAACAAGTGGGCTATATGGCTCAGTGCCAGGAGCTGGACTTCTCTTCCCACATGGTGGGAGCTGACATGATGTCCTTGTCGGGACAGCAGAGAGACACTGTCATTGTTTTGGTATCTGGGTAACAGTGACAGCAGTACCTGCCTAGGGCACTAGGAGAGCATTGCCAGAGAAAATGCTTTCTTATGGAAGGTCTGCGTGGTACAGATTGAGGCAGATAACGCAGAGATTACTGTATTATACTTCTCAGAGACTGGAACTGTAAACCTTTTCTGGTCACAGATGAGAGGAACAAAGATCTCCATTAAAAAAATATAGAACAACTGAAGTCATCAAAAGACAGTTAATAATGACCTATAAAATGCATGCAATCTTCTGGTCAAAAATATAAAATGTATTTAAAATATTTAACAAAGAAAGACTACTAGAGGCAAGAGTCTCTTGTAAAAGAGTGTCCTGGCAAGAGGGGCAGCATAACAGTCAATTATTACAAACAAAATCCAGGTTTCTTAATTAAAATACAAAATACTGGCTCTGCTGTGTAGCCTGTAATAAGTTATGTCTTGAGAAGACTGTAATTATGCTGGCGCCTGCTAGTGCTGCCATAGTTAAGTTTGTCACCATTTCCATTATAAACTCCATTTTTAAGCAACTTATAATGTAGCCATAAAACATTATTTTAGATTGAACTTGAAATAGAAATTTTTTGACTGAAATGTGTTGTTTCTCTCTTTTTTTTTTTTTTTTTTTTAATACAAATAATCTGTTTGGTCATCTTTATGCTTTTTAGGAGAGCACTAAATAAGACAGAAGTTTTATGGCTTTGAGGTTGTCTGGCCATTCTGTAGTATAAACATATTTTATTTTTTTCTTCTGCATTAACAGGGTCAGTCATCGCTTGAAAGCCGAGGATTTTACTTCTTTAAATGTCCATAAATATAGGAAAACAAACTTCACAAAGCTTTACAGAAATAATGAAGACTGGTTAGCTTTGAATTACAATGAAGAAATGAGAACTTAGTTAACTTTGGGCCTCAGAATGAATCATTGCAAAATGATTCATTCAAAATTCTGCCATGAGACTTGACCTTCCCTTTCTAGCACCCTTCTCATGCCAAAAGAAGATGTTAGAGCCAGGAGGAAACAACATCTCAAAGGCTGAAGCTTTCCTGCCAGCCCATTGCATCTGGTTATTCTAGCAGTGCTCACAGGAGCATGCAGAAAATATCCAAAATGCCTAAAAGTCACAGAAAATTCTCATTGATTTTTCCCAGTGTACATTTTAATCACTGAAGGTGATAAAGAGGAGAAAAAGAGCACAGAAAATATTGGGCATCTGCTCTGAGAAATCACGATAAGGTACACCCACATGCTTGGGTTATGCAGAAGTATTTTTATCATATGTATCATCCTAATCTAAGCTATTCACAAACAAGACTCGGTCTGTTTCTAGTGATTCAGTGCTTGTTTCTAGAGAGGCAGATGTATTTTTTAATGATTAGCACTGTACAACAGATAGCAAAACCTATGGAAATATCATTGTGAATCCAATTCCTGAAGGAAAACACTGTCCTGCAGTCTCAGTCAGCATCTGTAGCTGTTTCATAATTTGCATCGCTTAGCTAGAATTCCTTCAGGAAATACTATTTTTTCCAATTTAAAGGTCTAAAATGTTAAGGAACAAACAATTAAAATAGTAAAGCTAAAAAAGCAGAAACAAAGGACTGCTCACATATCCCTTCTATGTTTAGATTACAATGCAGTTTCAAGATGCAAGAGTTTCAATGTAAATCATGTTCCTCTTGCCTAAACCTACTTTACAAGAGACTTGGATTGCTCTATTTAACATCATGCAGGTCATGTTTTCAGACCCCTGGCTACATAAAGGAAAGTTTAGTAGCTGCAATAATCTTTCAACTTCTATGTAAAGATTTTGCAGCAAATTTACTGCAGATTTTAGGTATATACTTTCTGCAGTATTTCAGTTTTTCTCAACGACCATAATAAACATCTGAAAGAAACAAATGGATTTTCTAGACCAACAGCATAAACTGATTTTTCACTTTATTCCTTTGCTTTGCCAGCTTATCAAATTCTGGTTTGAACAGACTGCTGTAGTAAATACTGGCAACAGTTATCCATTGTTAATTAAATAAATTTCATCAGCCGTGGAAATTGTAATAATTTTGTGAGATCAAGGCATTACATGCTAGAAAAGAGTATGGTCGAATGAGGGAAATTCAGGAAAACAGCGTTTTCTTTTTCTTGATTTGTGTTTTTCCATTGCCACCACAGTGCTATAGCATATTTACTTATTAAATAGATCCACATCTTGGACAGTGGATTAAAAACTGAATAGCTGGACCCGGAGTGGTGCTGAATGGTGCCACACCCACTTGGTAACTGGTCACTAGTGGTGCTCCCCAGGGATCAGGGTTTTTAGCAGCTGTGTTTAATATCTTTATCAATGATCTGGACCAGGGAATCAAGTGTGCCTCAGTCAGTTTGTGGATGACACCATGCTGGGCAGGTGTGTTGGTATGCTGGATTGTAAGAGAGGGTATTTAGATGGGCTGGATCAATGGGTCAAAGACAATTTTATGAGGCTCAACACGGCCAAATGTCAAGTCCTGCATTTGGGTCACAACAACCCTACACAGAACTGCAGGCTGAGGCTGAGTGGCTGGAAATCTGCCTAGCAGAAAACCTGGGGTGCTGGTTGGCATTTGACTGAACATGAGCCAGTGCATGCCCAGGTGGCCAAGAAGGCCAGTGGCATTCTGGCCTGTACCAGCAATAGAGTGACCAGCAGGACCAGGGCAGGGATTGTCCCCCTGTACTGGGCTCTGCTGAGGCCTCGAATGCTGTATTCAGTTCTGGGCCAGACTGGAGCAAGTCCAGAGAAGAACCATGAAGCTGGTGAAAGGCCTGGAGCAGAAGTCTTATGAAGAGCATCTGAGAGAGCTGGGAGTGTTTAGCCTGGAGAACAGGAGGCTCAGGGGACACCTCCTTGCTCTCTTGAGCGACCTTAAAGGAGGCATTAGCCAAGTGAGGGTCTGTCTCTCCTCCCAAGTAACAAGCGACAGGACAAGGGGAGGTGACCTCAAGTTGTACCAGGGGAAGTTTAGATAAAAAAATTCTTCACAGAAAGGACTGTCAGTCAATGAAACAGGCTGTCCCAGGGAAATGGCTGAGACACCATCCCCAGGGGTATTTAAAAGACATAGATGTGGCACTTTGGGACATAGTTGAGTCGTGGACGTGGCAGTGCTGAGTTAAGGGTTGGTCATCTTAGACATATTTTCCAATTTAAATTATTCTACTATTCTATGCAGAAAAATCAGTTAGCACATACCAAATATTCTAGGGTCTACATAATCTAGCAGTTGTACCATGCACATCTTTTTCTTTCACAATCCTCCTCCAACAGCAGGACATTACTAGTCTCTCAAGGACTGTATGATTCATGGTAGTGATCACTTTCAATTGAAAGTACTGGAGCAGCAGCTCCTTTTTTACTGCCTGAGAGACCAGCTGATCTCTTACAAAACGGGAAACTTTGCTAAACAAAGGAAGTAATTTAAAAAAGAAAATAACATCTGTCTACAGATATGTGGGGAGGGAAAGAAGAAATGTGAAAATAGAGATGGTGGGGAAAAAAAGATTTCAAGTTTAAAAAGCTGAAAACAAAGTCCATGTGGGATCAGAGGCAGCACATTCAAGTGGCAGACTAAATGTAGAGAGATGTAATAGGAGAAAGTATTGGGAAGAGAGAGAGAATGTGTATAAAATGAAGCACAGGAAAACAGTATAAAACCCCCAAAACTAATTTAGAGGGAGATTAAGAGACTGCTGCACTATCCCATTGCCAGTAGAGGTGCTAAAGCCACGGCTATGGAATAAGTAACAAAATACTCCAAGGAAGAAATAATTCCTATATTTAGATAGGTAGTGTATTTCACAATATGAACAATAGTGCAGTGCAGCTACCTAGAAGGCATCCACTTAGGAATTAATTTCTGTATGAATCTGTAGTTGAAAATAAAAAAACTCCAGCAAGAGGCAGAAGTTCCCTGGAAAAGCACTTCAACCAGCCCGGGAACAGTACAAGATTCTTCTGGCTGTGCTGCAGCCAGACAACAAGGAGACCAGCAGGTACCAGTCTGCAGCTGGGGCACAATAAAACCCTTCTACAAGCTGAGCCAAGAATAATCTTCTTTAAAAGTGCTTTACTATTTACAAATGTTGTTGCTCTTGTCCAAGTATTTTGTATTTGCTTCAGTGCAGTTGCTTTTTTTTTTTTTCCACCTTTTAGATAATTAGGTGCCTATTGTAAACTAAAGGGGATTTCTGGGAGCTCTTTGAGTTCTGAAATTATGCAAATGATAACACTGTTATGTTGAATCATATTATTAATTGTATATTTTTGTTCTCATTTCTGAAATGTATGTGTGAAATAAGATTATTTATTTCCCAATCCTTGAATACAATAAGTTTCAAAAAATCCTTAGACAGATTGAAAAATTATTTTTCTGTATTTTCCTAATGTTAAAGTATGATTTTAATGCTTCAGAGTATTCTGTGCTGATAGTTTTACAACATTGTGTATGTACTGTGAATAGAACAAACATCACAAATTATTGTACTTAAAGTTGGAGCCCTTTCCATAAATTTTAAACAAAGTGTTCTATTAAATGCCATCTATAAAATTCTTGATGACTTACCTCCTTGGTTGATTTGTGATTTTGCCTGTGCTTTTGAATACCTGGATGAAAAACTCTTTTGCCACAGGAAACTGGTTGGTAACTGAATAAACAACACTATAATCTAGCTATTGAACACTCCCACATAGTAAGTGTTCTTTCGCAATGGATTCCTCTTACTGTAACATAAAATGAAAGTACTCTCTCTCTAAATTAGTAATACTCTGAATAAAAGAGGTTTACAAATATCGTACTTAATTTATGTCTCAGCTGCCAATTTCTGCAGTTAATTCTACCAGTTTTCACACTGTGCCCATTACAAATAGAATTATCTTTTCATTAGAAGACATCTTTCAATGATGTAGAAAAATATATTTGTGCTTCATTCTTATGTTAGCGGGTTAAGAATACATCTGTCATACAATGTACAACTCAATAAAATAAAAAACTGAGTGAAAGTTATCCTACAAGTTTTTAAAATTACATTTGGAACATTTGGACATGTGCATACTTATATCCAAAGTCTCAAATATACATCTTAGGCAGTCCATACCACTGTAAGCCTGACTTGAATACAGGTGGTGTAACAGGTTTGCCAGTTTATGGTGTCAGAGTCACATTTCTCCCCCAGGAGATGTCCAGACTACTTTTGCTAGGGAATCTGTAGCTTTAGAAATTAATTATTCTCCAGCTCTCATGAAACTTTTTTGGAGGAGTCTTTCTCTGTGTGCCTTTTGGAGCAATAGCCTTGCAGGGAAATAACAAGAAGAGACTTAAATATTTTTAATGCTGGATCATCTGTCTAAACATAATATTGCTCTGAATGTTAAAATTAGCTGGTCATTAAGGAGAGAAAGGACCATCAGAATCACTCTGTGTGCATGCTTAGTTTTCAGATTTAGAGTGCAAATGTCCTGAAGAGGATCTGCATTTTGCCCTGATTTGCCAAACAGTTGCAGAGAATCACTGCTCTGAGGAATCACACTCTGTTAATGTGAAATTGAGAACCAAAGGAATTCTGTCTTGAGTAGTCATCCACTGATTTTTGTATATTTTTGAGTAGTGGGTGTTGCCCACAAAACCACTTCTACCTTCAGTGATTACAGTGGTCTGCTGGGTAGCTATATTTTTTTTTCACCATTATAGTGAATAGTGATCCATTGGAATGCAAGATTGGCAAGATCTGGATTCCCAGGTTTCATTGCTTCCTTTACAATATTTTCTCTAACTTTGTTTGGATCAGTACAAACATAATGAGCTCTGAATTCACTCATCATGTGCATACATGCCACATTGTTTAAGAAATTCATGCAGCTGCTTCCTATCTTGTACTGCCAGGGTGCCTGCAGAGTGCTCTGCCGCTTTCCTGCTGCTGAGTCCCTGCTCTCCAGGTGCACCACTGGCTATGTGCTCCTCTGTCAGATACCTATCCCTAAGGGGAGCTCAATTCTGGAGTCATTTTGGTCTTCCTTTTATTTTTAAAGGGCTGGGTAAAGGCTGTTCAGGTGATTTCTTATGTTGCTACCAGGTTTAGCATCTGGAGAAGAAAGAAGTCTATCTGTATGTATCTTGACATGCTGAAATTGTACATGGTATTTTTCTTTAGAAGTTCATTGTTTTGTATTGGAAGTGCAAAATGGAGTCTATCAGTGATTACAGACACTTTTCACTTCATTAGCAAAGACTTTCAGTTTTAGAGCTGTGTCTGCCCTGTATGAAATACCCACAATGAGAATGAATCTTTATGGAATACAGGCTTATGCAAAAGGACATTGTGTTTATATTAATAAAAACTTTTCTTTAATTGTTTTTGTGTTCTAGTCTGGGACATTTGGTTCCTCAGTGTAGTGCAAGTTATTGTAAAATAAATGCTTTGTATTTATGTTACTTGTTTGTTTGTGGCTCTATCAAAAAATAGCAGGAGCTCTTCTCATCAAACATATGATTGCTAGTTTAGATGTGTTCTTATTTAGTTTCTGTCTGGAAAGATGTTTGCTACATAAAAATATCCTCGAATTTAAAGGCATTTTGGACTTTTTTAATGAAAAAAATTAACTAATGTGGAACTTCAGACACTCTAGTGACATAATATAGGAAATTTCTATTGCTGGACATACTGATGGGCTGAGGACTTAAATCCTCTGAGCAATCAATCGACTGGCTTTTATGAATGCTTAGGGAAAAAAGGAAATATATTACTGGAAAAGAGGAAGAAATCTTGTTGCAGAATGTGTAATGGCCAAATTCAGAAAAGACATATGTATGGTAAGGTCTCATGTATCATTGCAACTGACTGAGCAGAACAAACGAAAAGAAGAAAAAGCAGGAAATAATACTTTCCTTTTAACAAATAGATTTTGAAGGAGCACCTTAGTGAGGAAATAAAATGTATTCTGATTTTGATTGCTCTTCTGCTAAGAAGAACAAGAATTTTGCTAAATAACTTCCTAATTTTAGTGCCAATTCAGCAGGTCTAGAATGAGATAAATCCTTTCTTGGGAGAAACATTGTTCATTACATGTACTGATTTACGAGAGAGAATCAGCTGCATTTAAGTGATGACTGGACTAGACTGTAAAGCTTGTTTGTGCTTAATATACTAGATAAATTGTTCCTGGCTCCTCAGGGTGTGACTATACTTGCTGTCACACTCCCAAGTTTACTCAAGGACTGTGTGATTTGCTGAGTAGGTGTCATGTAAAGGAAAACCCAAAGGGATCAATTTTATACACCTCGTTTTTTCCCCTAATTTCATGCTGACAAAAAACCCTTTTTTGTCCCTTTTTTCTACACTTCATCAAAACAGAGTCTCCTCAAGGCTAAAGACAAATTTTAGCAGCAAGGAAAATGACCCCCAATAATCTGAATTGTATGAAATTTTACACAGTGATTTTGTTTTACTGAGAGTTAAACACCAGATACTGGCTATCAAAAAATTCTACACTGAACCTTAACTTCATTGGTAGCAACTTTAAAATCTATTTAATATTCTTATTTCTTCTGATAAACTGTTTCCTTCTTCAGTTAATAACAGTCTGTGGAATTAAATCTAAGCTTTTCATATTTACTGGGAAAAGCAGTATAGCAATTTTGAAGTAAAAATGTGCTTTGAATAAATTATCATTGCAAATTACGGTTTATGGAAGTTGTGACTATAACCATAATTACAGCTTTGGCTGTGCACAATTTAAAATCTTGCTTGCTGCATAAATTTGTTTTCATTCAGATTACATTCCAAACATTTTTAGACAAGAGTGAATCAAGACTTGCTGACAAAATTTCCTACAGTTTATTAAAAAGGTCACTTTTGTTTGCTAAATTTGCCTAAAACATAAACTTTTCTTGAATTAGTGAGATGCTACTTCGGTCTGTTATAAGAGTTTCCTGCTCAGGTTTATTAAACCATAGACTCATAAGGAGACTCACAAGAGCTTCCATATTACTCCATCTATGTAGCCTAAAATTATTAAAGTTAAAATTGATTGCGCAAGCTGTTCCGAAAAAACAGCCAATAGCCAAAATTAGGTATATTACTGTAAATTGGAGAGATTGGGGAGAGGTTTAAAGCTCTATCTGGCAAGAGAAGGGTTAAGGACTTTTTTGCTATACCCGTTTCAAATTACAATGAGAAGCCTCTTCTTTCCCAGCAGGGTTGTGCTTACATTAGTCTTTAGATCTCTCTTGAAGAGAGCTGTTATATTTGTGCCTGCTACAGTTGGAAATAACAGTTCAGAAGCTGCAAAGGGTTGAATGGATTTACAGAAGGTTATTTTTTGCAAGTAAATTCATGGCAACACATTAATTTGATTAGTACATGCTTTAGAATTACTTTACACTCGAGCGATTCAAAAGATGTTAAAGTTATCTCCAGACTGCTGGACAAATGTGTGTTACACCACCAAGGTACAGATCAAGACAAATCTGTGACTCAGGATTTTATCTTGGGAAGAGCACAAGGTGTACGAAGAACTCAGAATAACAAGGGAAGATAACTCTGGGAACTACAATGTGTCAGAAGAACATCTCTTGCTAATACAGCTCCCCACCAAAGACCTGGTTATCTAAGGTTTATATAGGAATGCCTAGGTCAGCTGACAAAATACTGGTCTTCTGCTCCATAAATGCAGAAAAAACGATAACAACAGTGGAAAATTGGAAGTCTGAATTTCAGCTTTCTTAGAAATAACTGCAACCTGACACATTCCATAATATTTAAACAGGGTGGGGGGAGAGGAATCACCAAAGATGTTACGATGTTACGTTTAGAGATGACATTGACATGAAGAATAGGTAAATTTTGTTTTTCAACTACTGGGAAAGCAGACCTCATAGGAACTCAGAACAAGTAGGAGAAAAGTTGTTTTCTTTTTTTTCCTTGTTCTTTTTCTTTTCAAAGATGAACCTAACTGCCCTCAAAGCTTTCGTGGGCTTGCTCTGGAATTGCTGGGTTCTGGTGGGTCACGCACAGGGAGGTTTAGGAGACAATCACGTCCATTCGAGTTTTATTTACAGGAGGCTGCGGAACCATGAGAGAAGGGAGATTCAGAGAGAGATTCTCTCTATCCTGGGTTTACCTCACAGACCCAGACCATTTTCACCAGGAAAGCAGGCTTCTTCTGCACCCCTCTTTATGCTGGACCTGTATAATGCCATGACAAATGAAGAGGATTCTGAGGAGCTGGATTATTCACTGAAGGGATCAATGGCAGGGGAGAGCAGAGGGATACGGAAAGGATACCCTGCCTCTCCAAATGGATATTCACGGAGAATACAATTATCTCGCACGACCCCCCTGACCACACAGAATCCTCCCTTAGCCAGCCTGCACGACACCAACTTTCTGAATGATGCTGACATGGTCATGAGCTTTGTCAATTTAGGTACGTGGAAATATTTTTTGTCTTTGCTCTCTCTGACAAACTGTTAGCGTGATCTTGTGAAGGGCAAAGCTCTCGGCTGAGCTGTAACCTGCTCTAAAAGAGCAGGATTGGGCCCGGGCTGCTGTGCCACTGGTAAAAGAAAAGTCTTACGCATGGTAAAGTAGCTACATTGTAGGTGGCCATGGAAAAAGATTTTTCTCACTGTTTATATAAAGTCAGTTTCTATAACTTCCCTCTGCTGGCTTCTGTTTTCTTTCTTTCATTGATGTAATGAAAATTCTAGCCTTAGGCCAACTAACTCCTTTTTTTTTAAATCTCTAAAAATCAAACACTTATGCCTATTGCTCATTTATTTCCCTCAGTGTTTTCCTTAAAGCTTACACATGAACAAACATAAGTTGTTAATATTTTAAAGCCTAGAAAGATATGAAAAGGTAAAATTTAAACCACAAAATAAAAAAGATTCTTAGGTTATTTAGTGGGGTTTTTTCTGTTGTTAAGAGTCAGATTTTTTATTATCTTTTCAGTTGGATGGTTGGATTTTAAATAATCTGTTGCTGTTCCTTTGTTATTTCTATTTAATAATAACAGGCTGTGTTTTATTATACTGCTATGTTACTCAGAATCTACAATGGTTCTGATTTTCTCTTTCATAAATAAATTAAATGACAAGTAGAGTATTAAACACCAGAAACATGCAAGCTAAGAATGCTTTTGAAAATTATATAAATTCAGATACAAAACCTGATAAAACTAAAATATATTGGCTTCTGAGTGTAATAAACATGCTTGCCAGTTACAGTGTAGGAAAAAAAAACAGTTACAGATTTCTTTACTGAAACACAAATCTCATCTAGAAAGCTGCAAATAATTCATGAAATTCATTTAGTATTTTTATAAGTATTTGAAATGCTGCAGGACTCACAAATTTCGCTAAAAACCCCACTTTTCATTGGACCTGAATAGCAAGAGATTTAATTGAAAACTTGACGTTTCACAATAAGCTGGTACGAATTCTGATGAACTCTTGTTTTGCAGGGTAATACTTTCTGTAGAAACTTTTTAACACATGTTTCAAAATACCTTTGTTTTATCATACACCTTCTGTGCTTTTTATGTGTACCAGGTTTTTAGTAAATATTAATTCTCCAAATATTAAAATTCTAAGACAGCCATACTCTAGAGTTTATTTGCTATAATAATAAAACACTTTTCATTAATTATTTGGCTGACAAGGAGGTATTCAAGTCTGAGATCTTTTTCCTTAAGAGTAACAGATGTCCAGACCTCTAAATACATATGCTTGTTGTTTTTGCTCTGGAAATAACAGGTTAGGAAAGAAATTGAATCTTGAAATTTTTTGATTATGTGTTCCTTATCATTAAGAAAGTTATATATTGCTCATATATTTCTTTTAAATTAACATTGCAAACCTCAATAACCCAGAGTATCTGAAGTCAGCTGAATTCAAAATAGCAAAGTTACACAGAAAAATCAGAAATGCTCTCATCCTTAGCCTTAGTCCAGGCACTGATCCTGCAAAACATTTTCCTTGTGTGTCCTGAGAAGTAGCCTCTGTAAATATATCAAGGATCATTCCATCAGCGTCCCTGAGGACTATTTACATGAGACCTAGCCTTTGATTTCAGAAATGTCTTTGATTACAATAGGACTTCTTGCAGTGAATGTGTAGAAGTCTTTGAAGTTTCAATGTCAGATATGTCCTAGGCTGATCATACTGTGCTTTCCCACACAAAAACCTTCTCTGGAAGAATTCAAGTTTCCACTGAGTGTCTTATCTTGGGTAGGAATTTTCTAATATTTGTCTTATTTTGCTGGGATGCAAGTGATGTCTTATGAAAGTAATTCTGAGAAGCTAAAGCTTATCTTATGTTTCAAGACTGTGAAAACTGGGGCTGAGATACTGTATTTTTCTAGTGATTAATAGTAATAGATGCCATCAACTTATAACAAAATACTGTGTAAATATCCAGTTTAATTTGGCATCTATAGAATTAAAATATGTCTCAGCTCTAAGTTAGTTTAAATTTTAATTCACTTTAAATACCCTTCCATACAAGGTGGATATTGTGGTATATCACACATTCCACAGTGTAAAATGCATAAAAAATATTGATGAGCAATACAGATTAGTTTCAACGTTTTTATTAAACAATCCTCTGTTTCAGTATAATTAACATATAAATGAAATAAATCATGGAAACAAGTAACCATTTCATATGATTTATGCAGCATGAGATTGTGACAGATGAGGGCAAGCTCTTTTAATGGAGAATGGGGAAAAATATGCAGTGATAAGGGAATGCTAATGCTCTACCTTAAAATCAATAAATGCAGATGCAGCACAGTAATAACTCAAATAGATTTGAAATTGAAGCCCCAGTCAACTTGCATCAAATAAATCTCCTCTGAAAATAGTATTCACCATGCTCATACTTGCACACCATTAATTACATAATGTGTTATAATAATAAAACTCTATTTATCATCATGATGTTTTAAACTGAAACTTTTGTATATAGTTGTACCAGTTATAACAATTTAAGACATTTATATTGAAACAACAAATATGTAGCTGAGATGTTGGATAGAAATTACCAAGCATAAGAATTGAATAGACTGAATAAGATTAAAAGTAAAGAACAAATAAACAAAAGGAAAAATTTTATATTAGAGAATAAAAGATCAAACTTATATACTAACTTTGATTAAAACCCCAACCTGTTGGAGCTTCAAATACCTCACTTTCAAAAACAAATTTAGAAAATGATTATCAAGGGAACTGCAATCATAATTCTGTCAAGCAACCAGGGAGAAAAATAAGAACGCATTTATTTCTCCTGAAGTTAAAATTGTAAACACCTGCTCTTTCTACTGAAATTTGTATCAGAATTTCCAACTCTTTCTTTCTTGAAAGATACAACAAGACAGAGACTATGTCTTGTCCTGTGTTTTGTGTAAGACTGTGTGTGTTGGCAACTTGCCATAAATATTGATGAGTGTAACAGAGGAGTTAACTGGGTTTGGTCCAGCAGTCAAAGAATAAATCCTCCACTAAACACACTGGGGTTTTCAAAGATCTGATTATATCACCTTCAAATTCAGAACTTTGTTTTCCTGACTGGGTGTTTTTTTTATCCTATTGTAATATTTTATTATATTATTGCATAGTCCCAACTCTTTATAGTGTTTGCATCTTCTTTTTGGCTGGTCTCCCAAAATGACATATATAGTATACCCTATTCCCCAGAGAACAGGCAAATAATACTTACACAGTCCGACCTACTTTTTGCTCACTCAAAATTTAGTTAGGGAAGGACTTTTTTAAGATAAATGTTAGTGTTTCCACTCTTCACCTCTTACAAAAAGAGGGGGATTGAATAAAATAGATCTACATGGATGAGGCTTGGAAAAACAGCAGCCCTTTTGTAAACTACATTTAAATGTTTCAAATACTGACTCTTCCATTATCATCAAAGCGATCATTAAATCCATTATAATTAGATGTTCCTTCTCATGCCATTCAAATGGTCTGTATTTTCATTTTTTTATAACATCTGTTAATTTTTCTCCTAACAGATAATTTCATTTGCTAAACAAGTCTGTTTGCTTCTTCCATATTTTCCTGTTAATTGATGTTAACCTTCCATAAAATGGGAGATAAGTATCTCTTTTGTGGTTTTCTGTTATGTTTTTATTTTTTAGCATATGAAATTAATTTCAAAAACTTGAATGTGAAGATCACAATAAAGTTCGTGACCCGGAAATGTATATGTGCTAAGAAGGATACAATAATTACTGAGATTTTTAAAGTAACCAGTACAGCCCAGAAAGAAATTTTTTCTTCTTCACAGACAATGTGAATGATTCCACAATCTTAGAATAATTTTGAAACCGTACATGCTGCATTCAGTTCTTAAAACAGACCATCAATGGAAATTTTGCGTAAGGCACAGAGGACTGTTCATATTTCTCCGGCTTCTCTATCCCAACTTTGAACATTGTTTTACAGATTATATTCTTCTTTAAAACCTGAATCATTAAGCAAATACATAAATTCAAAAGATTTATAGCCCATTGTGTTCATTGGAGAATGCTAACATAGCATAGAACAAATTTTACAGCTACTTTGAGAAACCTATAGTACATCAATCCACACCAAATACCTGTACAAATATATTTCTGTTATACACAAAAAAGGATTCCTTACTGCAATTAGACCCTGAGCATACATAGTAGCTCGTTTCTTAAATTAAACTAATTCAGTTTCTACAACCTTCCACTCACAGCTAACATATCATCAGCGAGGAATATGGAGTGCTAAGCTATAAAATGCCAGGAGCTGGGGAAGGGGTTTGAAAGACACAAAAAAAGGCCTCAGGATCATTAACTTCTCTCCTAAAGCTTAGGAATGAGCACACTTTCTTTCTTTCTTTTCCACAGGATTTCAGGTATTTCTGTCTTAATTTTAACTGTACGTGAATTTCTTTGGCTGTGGTACAGTTTTAGTGTATAAATGCAGGCTTCTAATGAAAATATTGACACAGCCCTAGCTGAAGTGATGGAAAGAGCACTATTATCTTGCCTTGAACAGAGGGATGCTATTGCAGAGATAAAACTTGTTAAATGACAAATAGACCCTGTGTCTTCAATTGTGGAATTGGATCAATACTGAGAAAAAATGAGAAAACGTTTGTGAAGCTTTTATTCAGTGGCAACCTCAAGTCAATAAGGTGTCATTTTTCACTCTTTTACATAACATTTAGAGCAAATTGGATCAAACAGGTCTCACTTAATTTTTATCAGAAGTAGATATCACTTGGCATCTTGAAATCCTAAGACTTTTTTTCCCCTTCATTAAAGCTTTGTCACCCAGTCAGCAAACGGAATGAATTTCTTGTGACCTAGTACAGTCAAGTATTAGAAATAACTATGAATTATGAAAAACTTTCTATGATCAAATTAAATATTAACACAAACTCTTTGCAAAATAATTTTCTTTGTTTCTAGATTGGAAAGACTTTACTCACAGGATGACATGAGCTAAAAATCCTCATCTAATACTTACAGTTCATAAGAGTTTTAACTAATTTTGTGCAATGACAGAGCAGGTTTTTAGAGTTTGCTTTTAATTTTTAGCAAGAAATATTCTCCATATCCCTTTTTTGAATTACACTACATTTGTTGTTTTATATTGAAATATTTTATATTTCCTTTGAAATCTCTCAAGTTACATGAATCTTAAGAACTGTATAGCTCTACCTCAAAATAGGTTTGTGTGATCCATAAATATCATCTAACAAAATACTGTTTTTATAACTGTCAATTAATTTTTTTGCCAAAGTTAACACTTTAAATCCAAGTAAATTATTGTATCTACCCAGCCAAAAAAATGTCAAGCTCTCCATTAACTGGGGTATAAAACTGTCTGACTCTCCTTGCCGACAGGTTTGAAAGAATTTGCAGATAACTGAAGAGAGACTGATTTAGCAGATGGTTAGATGTGCATGGTGAAAAGCTATATATATGTATGGATATATAAAAATATATATTATTATTAATATTTTTCCCACTGGGAAGTACGGCTGACCAAGTTCCGCTTCTTCTTTAGAAAGTGTTCCTTTCCAGACTAAACACAGACTTTGGGTGGGGTTCTGGGGATTGTATGTATTGTACTGTGCATATTTTCCCAGGAAAACACAATCTGGCAGTGACTCTGGCTAACCATGAAAGAGAAAGAGGCAGGCTTGTGGAGACATCTCTGTGTGGAGAGTATTAGGGGAGGAATCCTGCCATGGATTGGATGGAGAACCTTTTGGTTCTCTCCCTAAACTCTGGGTTGTTTTCTTAGATAACTGAACAACTTTGGCATCTGTATTATCTCCCACACTTATTGCTCCTGTTATTATTTTCTCTGAATGATAAATATGCAAAGAATTTTACTGTGACTACCTGCCTACTTATTGCCTGAGTTATGAGGGTAATTATGAGAGGGGCAATTCCTTTTTCTTTTCTTTTTAGCCATGGCAGTTCCTTTAAGCTTCCTTTCAGAGGCCCACAAACTATTAGAATTTGGAAAAAATTGATTGATTGCAGTCTGATCTTTCTAGGTGTCGTCTGGTGTTTCCACGTAGCTGAGAATGAACAGTTTATGAAGTGCCAATTGCAGCCTCCAGCTAAAGAAAGGCTCCCCAGGGCTTCAGGAGAGCTCTGGCTGCTACCAGACTTCATAATTATTTCCCACACTTTTCCCTATCCTCTCCTCCTTGTCCTTTCCCTTGTCTCTAACCCCTGCTGCCTAGGCAGGGTCAGTGAACTTTAGTTTTATGTCAGTGGCATTTGGCTGTAGAAAGGATTAAAGGCTGAGAAGTGGTGAGCCCAGGCGACAGTGCGGGAGATGGAGAGGGAAGGAATGAGAGCCGGCATGACAGAAAAGGGCAAAGCACAGGCTGGGCTTTGGAAGGAGGACATCCCTCTTCTCAGTAGGAAACAGCCAGTGTGCAGGGCTGGATATAGACCTGCTGGGCATGGGAAAGGTTCACAACAGAGAAACAGCCTGTGCAGAAATTGCTGGAAGATTTAGTCCTACTCCTCTGTGCCTCACATGGAGTGTGATGTTGCAGCACTGCGAGCATTTCCCATGCCAATAGAATTACAGAAGTGCAAGTTCGTCATAGTAGGGAGAAGGTGAATGCAGATGAAGAAAGAGCAGAGAGCAGGATAAAGATAGATAATGTACAAATGAAAGGCAAAATTAGCACAGGTATGGGTTTCTTCTCTAAGCAAGCCTTGAAGGCAAGGGGAGCACTTTTCTTCTGAATCCCTTGAGGCAGAGCAGCCACCTCAGACTCCCCAGGCACTTGGCTTCCCAGGCAAAACTTTTCATCCTTGCAAAACAAAATGCAGCTCCCCCCCTTCAGTATGTGTGTGCCGGGAGTACACAGACAGGCTACTAACATTTGCAGCCGTAAATAACTTAGAAGCTGCTTTTAAAAACCGCAGGTTAAAGGATGAGGGCTGCCATGACGCACACGGAGGTTGAGATCACAGGAGCAGCTAAGAGGGGTCAGGAGAAACAATGAATCCCCTTGTTCTGAGTCATATTTATGAGTGCTCCATTGCACCTAAAGTTCACATTTATTGGCTAGGCCATGGGGTTTCCCCATTTGCTCATCTCTTAAAATAACACCCCTGGTTAAAATTTCCTATAAAACACAGAAATGCTACAAGAGGCAGAACTTGTCAACCCTGACAACTACATTATTTAAGTTTGTGGGTGGGGTACACCAAGCAAGGGCTAGTTTGTGTTTTGTACTGAATTATAAATTTGTTTCTATACAAAACATGACTGTAATATAATGTGGACAAGGAAAGATTTTATAGCTCGTCTCTCCACTCAGAAATTTCCAAGTTATTGAGAGATGCTCCAAGAGGTGAATTTAAGCATTTATTTCCCAACTCTGTTTGAGAAATTATTCTGGTGCAATAGATCCAGAACCTCGCTTTATTAACCACTATTATACCACTTAATACATATGTGGTATATGAGGCACATGTGGAACCTCATGAAAATGTGGTTGTACTTTATTCCCCTACTGTAATTCAAGGCAAATAAGGGCAAAAAATATTAATGAATTATATATTCAGAACCTAGAAAACTAACCAGAACAGGCAGTGCTGGTTCATGAAATGTAACTGTAGCTAATAACCAGTGACTTTGCAGAAGCAAAATTCCACATAATTCTCTTTTTCAAGGAGAATCAGGATGAGGAAGAAATTTGAACAACTGAAGCTTCGGTAAAGTTTATCTTTATCTGGCTTAACAATACTACTTATTCAGAGTCCATGAGAACCTTAAGGTCTTTTCCAGCTTTGATGATTCTGTAATTATATCCCTTTGTTGACTAGGTCAATTAAATAAAATTATTGTTGTTTTAATTCACAGGTATTTGACTGTAGTCAAATTAATGAAGTTAAATTCATGTGAACTGATAAAGCTGAACCCCTATTCTAGCATAATTATTTCAAATTAAGAGAAATTTGGCTAGGCATATCCATTTAAGGCATTTATTTTTCAAAAATAGAGGGAAAATACACATGGGGTATGCAGCTCTAAGGTACCGCAAAACAATTTCAAAAATTCATTGTATTGGAATTTTTCAATTGTTAATGGCATCATTGTTGGATGTAGAGGTGTTAAATTCTGTTCTGACAAAGAACAAATTTCTGGAAAAAATATGTGTTGTGTTTTGTTCTAGGCATTAGAAAATGAAGGAGCAAGGACATTGAACGAGCAGGCACTCTGATTTTGGAGAAGTGGGCAGATAGTATCTGATGGCATCTGGTGCCTAGAGCCATGAGATTCTGGTGGCACAGTTTTCAAAAACACTAGCTGAGAAATTGAAAGAGTGGGAGAACAGTAGTGTGGATGATATCGCTGCAGGAGCAAGTCCAAGCCCAGAGTACAGCCCCGTAACAGCTGTGGTCTTTGGGGTGATTTATGATGGGGGAGAGCCAGCAGGAACGTAGCTCTGGGAAGGTTGTTCCCAAGGTTAGCTCAGCTGGAATATTTGTCAAAAACTACAAGTCATAACATGTTAGTGATCCCAAAGGTTAATCTGCTGCTCCTGACCAGGTTACCTTGCTGCCTCATACACGAAAATTAAATGTGTGCAAAGGTTTTGCAGTGAGTCAGTCTCACCCCTAGCCGAGTTAGAGAGTAAAGTATCAGAGCAACTTAGTAGGAAAATCCTGAAGAACCTCAGACAGAAAATGAAAACAGTGTGCCTCTGTTTTCCAGTCCATAAAATGAGGATGGGCAAATACTCCTGTGTTAATTTTCTCTTCAGTTTGAAGTTGCAGAGTATACCTTTCTTCTTGTGAAGCCTTGTTTTACTATGGCTGTGTGCTCCATAAAAATATTTTGCTTCTAAAGCCTCACAACACCTTGCATTTCCTCATAGTGATCTCAAATGTTATTTTAGAAAGGGCTAAAAAAGGCTCTTCTGTAAGGGCAACAAGTTGGCTGTTCTTAAAACAGACAGTTTACAAAATAATGAAAATGAAAAAGAGGCTCTGGAATTAAAGCACCAAAACTGAGATTTGTGTTCTAGTGTAATGAGAAGAAGCTTAGCCCTTGCTCTCAGAATATAGGTTTGTGTCTCTCTGAGTCATGTGCGCATGCGTATCAGTCTGTGTGCATGGCTTTGTGTGTGTAATATAGAAAGCATGTAAATCTCTTCAGTTTTAGTCACTGGAATTTTTTCACCTTTAAATCATAATATTCTTTCCCATCAATACTATGTGGCTTTAGCAGCCCTGACCTTTCAAGCTGCCTGTTTGGACCAGTGTTTATCAGATGACCATTTGACCTCCTTGTTAATTGTACTTAATTACATCCTGTCGTAACATTTTTAAATAAGGAGGAGATTTTATGGATCTGCTCCAAAGACCTGAAGACTGAAACAGCATCAAAATTCAGTGGTATGAGGTGCTGAGTAATCTTGTAGTGAGGGTAATGAGAACTGTGGCTCATCCATTATTGGCAAAATTAGATCCTTAAACCAGTCCTTTTCCATTTAGGGTTGGTATTTCTGTGAAAAAAGTCACACTTGTTTTATGTTCTGAGAAGGGATTGTTCTCTCTGACTAACAACTTGGGTATTTCTCCGAAGAGAAATCAAGAAAGGAGTGAGATATCAACAGTACTGCAACGGCTGAAGTTCACATCCGATGATGTAAAAGACAGTAGCCTCTTTTCCACAAATGATATCTCCGTAGTTTTCCAAAATTTCAGTTTCTTAAGCTTCCATAGAATTGCCAGTTCCCACGAGTTTTTTAAGACTTGTATATTTGCTACGAGATTTTCTGTACATTGATGATTTATGAGCACATCTAAGGTTCCATTAAAGATCAGCAATTATCCCCTGCAGCTGCAGAAAAACAAAACCGAAAACAAATCAGCATCCAGAAAGAGCTCAGTTCTTGAAAATGCCCACACTAAAGGCTCAGAAAGCAACTTCAAGCACTTTTTATTTTACAGTGCTTTTCATATTGTCAATGGCTTTTGAAACACATGGCATTTCTCTTTTTACTAGTGATGATATATATAGATATATGTCTGTGTGTTTCCTTTCCTGTTGTTGTTCCATAGCTTACTTTCCACAAATTAGTAGCAAACTTGATTTTCTAAAATACATGAACAAAAAAAAGGAATAGATATATTAAAATTATCATTATCAGGTGAAAATCTAATCCCCAAATTTTAAGGCAGGGTGAAAGAATACTTACAATTTTGTTTTATTATAACACTGATCAATAGACTCATTGCAGAATGAAATACCATAAAAAATTGTTTGTGGTGGTTAACTGCGTATCATTATGACATTATTGCAGTGTTTTATCATCCAGCATGAGTCAGATTCTAGATAAAAAGATAAGTTACTTAGGGCTGTGTTGTGAGCTCTTGAGCTGATGCAGTACTGCCCATGGTCATCACCATGAACTAGATGCTATTGTGGAAGCTAAAACTCCGTACAGTCTTTCATGTATCAAAGGTTAAATCTGTAGCTCAACTAGACCCAATTGCTTTTACATAGTTGAATATTTTGTGTGTATTGATTTAAATTACAAGCTTATATGATTAAAAATAAACCACAGAATTTGCTGGATGCCATAGTAAGGTATTCAAATGATCATAGTTTTTAAATCCTTTTAGGTGTTAAGGAATAGAAAGTATACCCAAAACCATAATATTGTATATCACGGCAATTTAAAATTAAATATTATTCCAGAATAAAAGTTTTTTCTTTAAGTTTTTGGTTATCTCCTATATCATATCTACAACTATCAACTCTGGCTCTTCAAAAGGTTTTTTTTCATCACTTTTTAAACTATTAAATTTATAATCGTATTTAATTAGGCTATATATAATGAGATCATATTTACTAGGACAAACACTTAGATATATCAAATTTTTAATTTAAGTATATATATCTTAAATGTATTTATGATTTTATAAATTATGTGTACATATATATTTTTCTATAGCAATATAGGTATGTATTAATACAAAATCCAGGGGTGATTTGTGCTGTGGAATAAATTCTAAGACACAGATCACAGAATATTCAGAGTTGAAAGGGACTCGTAAGGATCAAGTGCAACTCTTAAGTGAATGGCCCATACAGGGATTGAACCCCCAGCCTTGGTCATATTAGCACCATGCTCTGGACAACTGAGCTAATCTTGGGGTCAATTAGTTCAAGTTCACGCTGCAATTCATTGGGTCTGAATGAAGAGAGCAATGTCATTAACAGCATACTGCAACTATTTTGATTGCTCATCAGTTGTGTTCTGCTTCCTCCGCGTTTGTATGTGTGCCTTATAAATGCAAAATACAAAAGATGTGCTTATTAGCATGTGTGTGCACAGGAGACCTTGTCTAAAAGGTATTCATCATTCAGCTGGAACCTGTACACAGGTGCAGTCATGAACTGAAATCTTGGCTCCATGGGCACAGCTCCCAAACAAGTTATGACCTGGTTTTTGTTACCATGTGCTGCTGTACAATAATGAAGCTTCTTTTATTAACATATCACTATATCATTAACATTGCATCATTATATCAGTGAGATTTACCACAAACTCCATTAAATCATGCTGCTTCTCCTCATCTACAGGTAGGGAGTGTGTTTACATTAAAGTGGACATTAAAGCATATCTCCAAAAGATGAGACTGTGGTGCTACCAGTTTTGAGGTTGTACAAATGGGATTTTTAATTTATAAAAAACTGTCCCCAAAGATTAGAGAAATTGTCACTTCCAACCATAGTGGAAGCACAGGTTTAGCTCAAAGATGTGCAAAGGCAAAGGTTGATCAACTCCTTCAAAATGCATGTGAAATATCCTTAGTGGTGTTGTACCAGAAAGATTGCAGATCATCTTTCTCTTCCCTGCTCATTCTCACATTCTGCTCAGAAAGACACCCAAGTTTTGCCTGGGGCACATCAGCTCAGCAGATGGTGCAAGCTCCAGGAGACTGCCTTTGCTGTTCCAGAGAAGTGTTCCACCTATAGATATCTCCACAATCAGCTTAGGTATTGTACTGGGAAGTAATTGTATAAGGAATACGAGGAATACAGTCACAGGTGGAATGACACTGAAAATGCAGAAATATTACAAGCATGTCCACAGTCCTGGGCAACTAGGTGGCTGTACCTGAGCCACGAGCAGATGATCTCTTCAAGTCCCCTCCAATTGCAGCCTCTTTGTGAATCTGCGAC
This sequence comes from Thryothorus ludovicianus, assembly GCA_013397245.1. Taxonomy (NCBI): domain Eukaryota; kingdom Metazoa; phylum Chordata; class Aves; order Passeriformes; family Certhiidae; genus Thryothorus; species Thryothorus ludovicianus. Next base: position 250,334 of record VZTB01011863.1, on the reverse strand, counting down.
AGACTGACTACAAAAAGTAACTTCCTTACTCTTCTCTTATATTTTGAGATCAATCATTGAGATTTTTGCAGATGAGTGAAGATCTTGCATCAGAAAATTGTTGGATGAACAGTTCTGTGTGCTCAAAATGTCATTCTTTCTACTTTGGAAAAGGTTTTCTTGCTTTTTATGTCATTTTGAGACTCCTGTGTCTCTCTCCCCAAGTCTGTCCAAAAGAACCTACGAATCAGTTAATCTGAGCTCTTCACATTGTTTGTGAACATAATTTTTCCTTTCCTTTGAGAGTGCAGGTGTAATTCTGATGACCAACCCAGATGTATTTTATTCACTATCAGTCAGTGAGTTTCCACCAGAAAAAGGGTCAAAAAGATCATTAACTTTGATAAGTTTAAAACTTCTTTCAGGAAGGAAACCAAACAAATTTTTTCCTTCTTTTTGAGGGGACTTATTTCATATGGAGGTGAAATTATCTCTTTGAGAATAAATAATGGTCACATTAGACTGACAGGGCTGCAGAGGAAAGGGTACGTTTTGTATCTGTATTAACAAGCTGTTAAAACCACAACCAGATCCCAAATTGGCTGTTAAAACCTGCCATCTGAAGATGCCATTCCTCATCTATCTGTCTCCTATCTGCTCTTCCTCCTCATTTTCCTCACATTTTCTTCCAGTGGAATGTGTGTGAGGGCCAGTCCCTGCTGTGCTTCTGGCCCCATTGCTCTGTTCCTAGGCACTCCTAGGCAGGTCCGCAGTGCTGGCCAACAGCAAGAGTGTGGAGAACAAACCTTTAAAACAAGGGCCAACAGATTTTAAAAAATGAAATTTAGCCTCCATACATTTTTAATTTTAAGGTGATGACTCAGTATAGTGGTTAGCCCAGTATACATTTGTGCAACAGAAGTGTAAGTCAGAGGATGTCTGAATTTGTTTGAGCTGACTTAGTAACTAAATACATGGCCTGTGAGCAGCTATTTTTTGCAACAGTGTTTAATATATTGTATATATAATATTCTAGCAATTTTTTTTTTATTTCTTATATATAAAGAAGCTTTCTTCTGATCTCTAAATGAGATGTTTTTGAGAGCTTCCTTCTTTATCCTTGTTACAGCTAAACTGTTTTCATGGAAGGTTTGGTCAGTGTTAATCAGTATAGGTAACATTGAAATACTCAGATGTGAGCAAAGAGTAAGCAGAAAATATTGCCTATCCAGTTGTATCCAGTTTGGTGTGCAGACACAACTTCCATGGAAGCATTTCCAACAAATTCCACAGCAGAAAATAGATGGATTTGCATGCATGAATGGTAAATGGTAGAGTGACTTGCCACCTCTGGCTGGAAGTGAGCAGAGGGTTAACATGAGCAGAAACTAAGGAGATGTGAGAAGATAGAGTGCACTTTAATGTTTAGCTTTTCCTCCCCTGCCAGTTGCCCTATGATGATATATGCCCTTTCACCCACCTCAGAAGTTATGTTCCATCTGTATACTTTTACAGTGTCAAAACAGTTATAACTTACACCTATTTTCTGACCATTGGATCCCAGAGGTATAACTTTTGTTTCTATCCAGTTGCAGCTGAACCCAAGAGGGATTTTTTTTTTCTGTCATTTGTTAACCTTGAGGTTGTGTTGATCTGACATCCTGACTTTCACACACAGTCAGAAACCTGGCAATAATTGTTAGTTTTCTTTGTGATGATCTGTGATTATAGAAAAACAAAATTAAATGTGAGAAAAATGGAAGTCTATGGACAGATGGTATCAAAATTTACTGGCTTTGACAAAGGTGAGGCAAAATAGACATCATTGAAAACAGCAGAAAAAATTAGCAACATGAGGCTTGGTGGTGTAAGATTAGCTAATTTATCTATGCATTAGCTCAGCACTACATAATAGAGGGATCTTTGATGAGCACTATTTTCCCAAGTTAAGATTTATTTATCACTGATGAAACTGAATGCCATCAGCAATCTACTAGATTTAGATCAATGTATGTATTCATGACTGGAGTGCCTCTGTAATACAGTGTGTCTTGAAATACTGAAGAAACCACAGGGTTCTTACTTATTAAAGATTAAATAGTACATATGTGCAGTTGTATCTTTTGTTGTGCTTCGTGCTACAGCTGAGCAACTGGAGTGAAAGATTTGCATTTGTGAGTTTGAAAGATGGAGTGCATTTTACTGCCAAAACCATCAGAGAAAGGAGATTTTGAGGAATCATATCGCCAACTATCTTTTGTGTTAGGATTGTGATAATACCAAAACTTAAACTCTGAAAGTTCTGTTCACTTTTAAAACTCAATCTCTTTGTCTGGTTACTTCTCCTCTTGTTTTGGCTGGGTTCAAGGCAGCATAAGAAAAGCATGGTACTGCTTTCCCACTTATTTTATATCAACAACAGAAAGCCTTCCAGTATTTAATTATTATTGGACCAGCTGGCAGTGTAGCACTTGTTTTGACTTGTTGAGCAAGTGCATTTGACTTGGAAGAAGAGTAAACTGAATGAATAACACATGTTAAGCAATGAAATTTTTAACAAAACATTGGTTATTGAATGAAGACCAGCAAGTTCATTAAATCTTCTGTTTCACTCCATATTTTAATGTAAAGCAACAAGAAGGTATCATGGGTAATCTCACAGTGTCCAGATCACCTGGGAGATTATGTGTGAGAATGCAAAGCCCAGTTATGCCTCTTTGATTGAGGCATTTCTTTAGGTATCTGCTTATAAAAGTTGCTGGCAGGCACTGTTACATGGTTTCTGGGAACTCCTTCCTTTTCATGGTGAATGCTGGACGCTTTTAACTATTAACTGAGTTCTAATTCTTAAAATAACTCATGAAAAAAACCCTCAAAACTTATCCTTTTACATATTTACTTATATTCTAGCATGGGTGTATATCTTTCAGTATTTTCCTGAGTACTGTCTATCACTTTACTAAAGTGAAAACATTGCATGAACATTTTGAGGGGATTAGAAAGTAGAAATCACATAATTTGAAAGTCCACCTTAATAATATTTTAGTCTTTACACTATTAGGAGTGTGTGTTTTGTTAATTGGCAAGGATCTATGAGCTCTTATTGACTACAATAATAAAATGAAGAAATGAACATTTTAATAATAGAACAGTACTCTCAAAAGATGTAATACTACATGCTGGGTTGAAGTGCATTCATATATTTTAACTTTTTTATAAAGCGTGGGATATTGAAATGCATTTCTTTGAGGGCTAAAGAAAGAAAACAAATGAAATATTTGCTTTGAAAAAAGACATGCAATGTGTTTTATTGTTGGTTTGATTTTGTATTATGCTTTCTCTTTTTCTTCTTGCTCTAGATTCTGTTGCCATTGTTGAATTATTTTTTTAATTTGCTTTAATTTTATTTGAATTACTATGCAATTCATACAGTTCAGTAAGTCTGTTCAATTGAAGAAGGGATGTTCTACCACTAAAAATTTGGATTAGATTAATAGTATTTCATTTATTAAAACTGCCAGTAACTGCACAGTATTTCATCATCAATTTTCAAACTGCCTCTAATTTTGGTAAACAAAATAGGAAAATGTTGCTCATTGATATCCATAGCTGATCTCAAAATAAAGAATTTAGTGAAATAATTCTAAGTTAACAGCAGTATGTCTAGCTTCTGCATATGACCAATCAAACTTTATTCTTTGTGTTTTGGAAAGAAAGTATATTTCATGTGAAAGTAATTTACATCATTATTTCAAAACCACATCTGTAAATATATAATTACTTTAAATAAAACCAATATAATATTAATAAACGCAGAGAAACTCAAATAAAAAGTACTGCAATAAATCAGTTTTTAAGAAACAGAACAGTTAAAATAAAAAAAAAAATCTCCAGACTTGCCCTTTCTAATTAAGCAAAATCCCCACTGATAAAGGAAATAGCTTTGCTTGAGTTGGAAGGGGATCTGAATGTAGATTAAGTTTCTGACAATGGCTTTCAAGCCTAAGATAAGGTATGTGTGGAATGTAATTTTGGGGACTCCTATTTTCAACCTCTGCCTACATTTTTTATGTAAGATATCACAGAATCATATAATCATTTATATTGGGAAAGGCCTTTATGATCATTGACTCCAAGTATTTAACATTCACTGACACTTTGAGGGGTCCATTCTGCTCCCTGTGCCTGTCTTCAGCTTGAGGGAGCTGGCACTCAGAGAAAAACTGACCCAGCTCTATAAAGGGTGAGACAAAGAAGACTTTAACTACCACAGCCTTTTCCTCATCCTTTGTCACTGTGTTTTTCCCCACATCCAATAGAATGGAGGTTCTCCTTAGCACTCCATTTGTTGCTGATGTGCTTATAGTACCCTTTTTATTGAGCTTTAAGGCAGTACCCGAATTACATTATACTTTGGCTTTGGCCCTTTTAATTTTCTCTCTGCATAACCTCATGATGTCCTTGTAGACATTCTGATTTCCTGCCCCTTCTGCCAAAGCACATAAATTCTCCTTTTTTTTTTTCTGATTTCCAGCCAAAGCTCTTTATTCAGGCAGGCTGCTCCTCTTCCCCATTGTCTGGTCTTTTGGTACATGGGGACAGTCTGCTCCTGGTCTTTCAGATTTCTCTCATGAAGGATGTCCAGCCTTCCTGGATTCCTCTGCCCTTCAGGTCTGCCTCCCAAGGGAATCTGCCAACCAACCTGCTAAACAGGCCAAAGCCTGCCCTCAGGAAATCCAAAGAAGCAGTTCTGTTGAATCCCTACCTTGCTTCTTCAAGAATTAAAAACTCCATTAAAACTCCATAATTTTGTGGTTGCTGTGCCCAAGAGGCCTCCAACTATCACATCACCCACCAGTCATTCTCTGTTCACTAGCAGCATGTCTAGAGGGACATTTTCCCTAGCTGAAACCCTCACCAGATGTGTCAGGGAGTTTGCTTCCACACATTCCAGGAACCTCCTGGACTGTTTTCTCTCTGCTGTGCTGTGTTTCCAGCAGACATCTGGTAAGTTGAAGTCCCCCATGAGAACAAGGGCTGGCAATTGGGAGACTTCTCCTAGCTTCTTGTAGAACATTTCATTTGCTTCTCCATCCTGGCTTATATGGTCTATAACAGACTCCTACCAGGATAGCTGTCGTTTGCCTTCCCACTGATTCTAACCTATAAACAGTCAACACTGTTGTAACCATAATTAAGTTCTAGGCAACCAAAACATTCCCTAATATAGAGGGCAGCCTTACTGCCTCTCCTTCCTTGCCTATCCCTTCTCAAGAGTTTATAGCCATCTTTAGCAGCACTTCAGTTTTGCAAGATGTCCCATCATGTTTCTGAGGTGACAACTGCTTCATCCTAAGTGGAAGACATGCCATGGCATGCATAACTGAAGTTTTGTAGCTAAAATGCTCAGTTGAATGATTATGGTAATATGAATGGTAAATGTCTAATGTCAAATAATAAAAAAAATTCAGATATGGGAACAAAAACTTATTTCATTCTCATTTTGGCCCTCACCCACTGCATTTCTTCTGTGGAATAGCTCAGGATGTCCCATTGCTGGACTACTGGCAGCCTGGCAGTTAGGATACAGTCGTTGAAATCAGCTGATAAGGATTGAACTCTCCTTTAACTGAGCAAGGACTATCTCAGTCTGATTTTCAGTGAACTGAAGAGGAAATGTAAATAAACTCCTTTGTTCTGTTTACTGGCTGGTACAAGACAGTTGACCCTTAACAAACAGAATTGTCTCTCCACTGACAATATCAGGCAGCCATCTCTGGTGTCCAAAACAATGCTTTAAGGACAGGTGACTATTTTTTTTCAATTTCAATGTCTGACTCAAAATAGACTCCCTGAGTTCAGATCAGGAAACTTACCATTCTAAAAAACAGATAAACCTAGTAAAGCAGCAGTGCTTAGAGAAGTAGAATCGTAGTCTGCTACTTTTTTGTTTTTTAATCATCAAGTTGGGAAGTTATTTTTCTTCATTCTTGGGCTTTAAAAGTCAATCTGATTTAAAATCTTTTCTAGAAGACTGTAATCCTCGTTCAAAGGCCAATGAGCAGAAGGAAATGGTTGCCACTTCAATATTAACTAGACTTTACATTTTTAGGATTTCTGGGGTGAAAACATGAAAGTTATGCCTGCCTTGATAAAGTAATTTTCTAGAGTTGATACTCATTTTCTACGTGTCAAAAAAGTTACAAAGCTTGGAAATATCAAAATACATATTTTAGAATCTGTAATCTGGTCTCTCTTCAACTGAGAATAACATTCTGATGAATGTCTTTAAATTCTCTCAGATGCATGCCATTAAAATATTTACACCTAGTATAATTGTTTTATTTTGGTGGGATTTTTTAACCCTGTATGCTTCTCTAGAATAATTTTTTACCTTTCCACACACAAAATATTTGTTGCTTTAATTTATGAAAGGTGAGTCACTCTAAAAAGTCTCCTCTATGATACTGGAATTTGAACAAGAGAGAGAAGAGCAAGAATGAGGTAAACAGCTATTTGATGTCTGTCTTTTCACAGTAGCACAATAGCTAATTCTGAGGGCCTCTGACCTTTCAGTGTCCTGTAGCAGAGTACTTGCATTAATCTGTTGCTTATCTGTCACCTACAACATTTGATATTTCCAGCCTCTGCTTTCAATTATCAGTCATTAGAAGCAGCACTGAGTAATTTCAGGAGAAAATGCCTGGAACCTTTGACCTGCTTTGGTCAGATAACCACAAGTGTTCACTGTAGATAAACTATCATTTCATTATATTCAAGATGTAAATGAGTGTCGTTTGTAGTGTATCAGCTTACTGTAAACTTTATCACCTTGGAGTGATTAAAACTGACTGGTTTACTTAGTACTTATACAAAGAATTTCTAGTCAAACAGTGAAATTCAGTGAGATTAGAGAAAATGACCCTTTATAGTTACACAGGCCTGTAAGACCCTCCTTGGCACATATATTTAGTAGTCAAAAGGTGACATTCATTTGATTACTGAGACTTCACTGTTTGTGAGTCCAGGTGGGATCCTGGGATCTTATACTGTAAAATCAGCTTATTATAACATGTCTTTCAGCCTGTCTTTGGTTTGTAACCCATTTGCCAAAGCAGCTTTCACTTTGCCCATATATCACAGCCACACACCAACATCTCCAGTAAAAGTGAAGCACATGTCAGTGTGGAGCTAATCACTCATGAAAGAGCCCATCTAATAGTCCCTCATAAGCTGTGACTTAAAGTCATTGCTAGCAGTTTTTATATTTTTTTTAAGCTCAGTCAACATAATCAGATATTTATAATTGAATTTTTAAAATACTGATTACTTGTTATATGTCCATAAAAGTGCTCTGGTTGTTTTTAGTTGTTTTTTTTCTCACATAAAATAAATAGTTTTGCTAATGTAAATCAGTGCATTATATTTTCTTTTGGTGTAAAAGATGTCTTTTCCAAAATGCCTTTTTCCTGTAAATTTGACTTTTTTCTTCTCAGAGTTGGACTTAGCATTAATACACTGAGAATTCATTAGTTTCCCACATGGGTGGAAAATATAATTCTTTCCCATCTTACACACAGGTGTTTGTGATATTCCCCTGAGCCATGATTTGTCTGATGTAACTGTAGTGCTGCATTTATTAATTTCAGGTGGTATAAAAACATCATTTTTAAAGTCAATGCTAAAAATCCTGACCAATGAGAGCAAAGGAAGATTTTTTTGTAATCAGCATTGACCCTAATATTCTACTTATTTTTTACTTAGAAAAACTATATTTCTCCAATGATTAAAAATATACTTACTGATTTGCTGGTCGACTAGTTTTCAGATGTTGTGATTTGTCCCACAGAAATGCATTTTGCAGAGATGCACTGAGCAGGGCTGGTAGGACATGAGAACATTCTGAAAGGACAAAATACTTGAAAATCTTAATCTGTGTTTTTCAGGCTGACAGTGTTGAAAAGCTCTTGCCTGTGAAATAAATATATTTGAGAAATAGTGCCTCCCTGCACTTCATGGCATTTCAGCAGGACAAAGGACACCCTACTGAGCACTCACAGTCTTGACTGACGAGGCATTTATTAGATGTAGAAGGGATCAAGACTTGTGTATTATTTTCAGTAATGAAATATTCAATATAATTAAATAGTATTTTACTTTTTTAACTTGGCTACCATTCTAACCATTGGTCATTGCAACGTCACCATCACTGCTTTTTTGCAGTCTGCTATATAATGCAAAATATTGTCTATGTTTGTATGCAATTTTTTGATTTTGCTTTATATGTTGGCTGATATAAATTTGCAGATAGAAATTCTGGATTAATTGCAGGGAATGGGACCTCCTTGGACTCAGGGTGTTTTTTGCAGTGTTGTTCAGTGCCTGTTTCCAGCAACCCTCCACTTCTGCAGACTGTTGCTACTCTGAAGTCCTGCCCTGCCTGTAAATGCTGTCTTGAACCAAAGAAATTTTGAACTTGTGTCTCTTTCAGATGACAGTGCTGCGTCTTCCTTGTTATATATGCAGAAACACAGATAAGTACTATCTGTGTGAGTTGTAACAATTATCTGAGGCCCACCAGAAAGTGGCTGTCAGTATTATTTCAGCAGTTGTGAGTGATCCTGAGAGATCCCCACTGATACTATTAGGGGTATTGTGGAGGTTTCTGTCCAAACTATAGCACAGAGGGAAAAAACTATTGCTTCTAAACTGATGTTGCCAATTAGAAAGTTCTTGGTAGAAACTAGACAAAAGGAAGATTCAAATCCAAATAAAAATCAACCAGTCCAGGAATAGTGGCATTTAAACCTTTTATTCAGTGTCTAATTATTCAATATTTACTCATAGTGAGTAAGGCTTAGTTACCCATATATGCTAGTAAATGCTTTTTGAAAAAATACTTTCCAGAGAAAGAAGAAAGCTCTGTGTCTTTAAGTGTGTCTTAAATATAGTTCTCATTTGAAGGTTATTGACATATCTGTTTCCTGACAGTTTTGAAATGCTCAGTTATAACCTCAGAAACTTGCAGCAGACTCTTTGTACTAGAAAAACCCTCCTGGCTCAGTGTTTTTGCATATGCTAATCTCTGCCAAGTTCCTCAGAAATGAAAGGCTTTACATGGGTATTTAAAAAAAAAAGCAAACAGCTCCCAAACCTTAAGTCAGATCTCTGTATATATCTCACAGTTTAGAACCGGGCAGTGGAGCTACTAAATAGACTGTATCCTGTTTCTCTTCAGCAGCAGCCCATTCATCTTCAGGTACAGAGCAGCCAGTTTACACGCTTCTGCTGCTTTTCTGCTTTACTTTTTCTACATAGCGTTCGATGGCAAACCCATGTAAGCTAAATACGCACTTGAGCCAAGTAAACCTCACAGTTAGCAGACAATTTTCCTTTTGTCAGCCAGGAGAAAGTTCATTTTCACTGAAGATAAAGTGTTCTTATAGCCTATATGTTTTATTTTTGGAGGTTCTTAAGGCAACACATATTTGTATGTTAAAAAAAATGAAAGCAAGGAGAGTTTTCATTTTTGAAGAGGTTACAGGGAAATACTTGGTAAAGGACTAGTTACATGACCACAGGTGACTTAACTAGTAGCTACTGCTCTGAAAATAGTGTTAAATTCTTCTTGTTCAATAGTTTTCACTTTAATATATCCATAACTATACCCTTATACAGCAAGCCCAAAATGATTTTTTTACCTTTTAGTGCATTTCTATTTTGTAAGACAACATATGCATTATAGTAATACAGATATGTAGGTTTATATGAAAAATTATATAATTATATTTATATACATGATAACACAATATATTATATATGTAAAAATTTTTTTTCTACATATATGAGCATGTAAGTATAAATATTGTAATAATTTACACATTATTTATACATGTAGCATTTAGTAATCCAAATGTGTGCTTTTTCAGAACTGACATTGTTCCTCCCTCAGATCAGAGGACTAAAATGCAATAAAAGAGCTGGGGTTACAGGAGAGAGCGTTTAGTTTATTTATGGCTGAGTGCAGCCATAAATGTTTAGTTGGTTATCTAAACCAAATCCCAACTCAGAGTTTTAGACTTTGTACACCATCAGTAAAACAAAGCACGTATGTCACAAGGCAGGTAGAACTTTTCCAGAAGAGAGAAATTCTGCCTTCCCATGGAGCACAGCTTATTCAAAGGTCAACGATACGTTGTACTCTGTGGAAGTGGAAACCATGGATCATTTTCCTTTCCACATCCTTAGAATCTGTAGTATTTATCCCATGAGGCAATCATCAGCCAGTACTATGGTCTGTAGTTTCCGTTGTCACATCAAAACATATATTCTATTGCAAAAGCTGCTTCTAACTCAGAATCAGAACTGCAGAAGACAATGGAAATAGACCCAAACCAGTTGTAAATTAAAATTCTCTGGTTTGTTCCTCTTAAAATTCTGTAGAAACCTCAATTAAGCAATCATGAGGTTTTCTTTTTTATTTTAAATTGTGACAATGTCAGAAGCAATGGGAGCTGCACCTGCCCACCAAGAACAGGTTTGGGGGACTTCTCAAGCCAGAATTGTACATCCTATGCTTCTGGGGTGCCAGAATCACTTGGCACTGACCCTAGCTCCTTTTTCTGACCATTGGAAAGACGACGTTCATGCCATTAGAGTACAACTTGTGTTAATTTATATGACTTAACTGCTTCTTAACTATATAGTTATTGCAGTGCACTTTAGTACCACTTTTATTATGTTAAAAGGAAATGAGTTGCATTCCTCTCATCAGCCTGGTTATTGGAGGCAATTAGTGTTTTCCAAAGTCATCTATAGTTCTGACATTGCTATTGCTGTGCTTATGGCTACACTAAACTCCTAAATCCTTTCACAGCTTTTAGTTTGTCCATATTTCTAGTTACTTTACAACATGCCCCCTTTCAGTTTTTTTTTTTAATATTCTTTCCACTACAGCTTCTGGAATTTATATAAAAGCCATGGAGGATTTTTTTCCTTTTTAACTGGAGATACTGGGCTGGTGGAATTTTCTTTAACTGGAAGTATGTCTGGGCTTGTGGTTTTATTATTCGCACAATTCTATATTGTCATGTTTGTCTACCCCCAAGCAGAGAGAATGCTCCATTAATCATGGGAAATGGGCATTAGTTTCACGTCTTTAATTTACATTCAATTGTTTTTCTCGCAGTTGAAAGGGACAAGGACTTCTCCCACCACCGAAGGCACTACAAAGAATTTCGCTTCGACCTCACTCAGATCCCTCACGGAGAGGCAGTGACCGCGGCCGAATTCCGGATATACAAAGATCGGAGCAACAGCCGCTTTGAGAATGAAACCATCCAGATTAGCATATATCAGATCATCAAGGAGTATCCCAACAGGTACCCACTGGCATGGACTCACCACGTGTTAAATACCATCCCATTTTCCTGTCTTAATCAGGGAGGCAATAATTGATCATAAAAGTACACCTGACAAGGCATTGCTGCTACCACTGTGGCTTGTGCAGTGTTAATTCTTAGGCAACATCAGCAAACACTGAACAAGAATAAAACTTGCCTTAAATGTAATTTATTCCAACTTTTTGTCCAAGTTCACCAAATTATCTGCTCATGCACAGGGCGGGCGAGGGTTCATGCGTTCAGTGAGCAAATGACAGAGTCTGATGCACAGTCTGAGTGTCTAGATTTGGGAAATGCACCATTTGCTGAAACTGAGGTACTACAAGCCAAAATTCACTTAGCTCCTTAGAGGCAGAAAGATTGTCTAAGTTTGATCACTTTTGAAGAAGCATGGCTTTTTTGCTTGGGTTTGACAATTCTGTAGAAGGTAATTAAAAGATAAACTCATGCACGAACTTCAAGATGACATGTTCATACTTAACACATGCTGCTGCATAACTGAAAACTAAAGCAAATCATAAAATTGTCTAGACTGATATATAATATATGATATTAAATATAACTGAGATTGAGTCCAACCATAAACCTAATTCTGCCAAATCCACCATTAAACCATGTCCCTAGGTGCCATATATGATGTTGCACATGAGCAAATCCCTGAATTTGAGTTTAGAGACCTCTGTGTATGACATATTTCCAAGGCTCTACAAGATCTCACAAAATTAGTAGATATCACCAAGCAAAGTAGCTAAATACCTGAAAATTATGATTGAAAATTGGTATCAACTCCAAGATGCTTCTGCAAAGCTACATAGACCCAAAATATGGGGATTGAAATTAATTTAATTTATGTCTTATCTCAGAAAAGTGGAGGGAAAAAAGTTTTAAGATAAACAAGACCTCTCCTTCTACTTGGAACTAATAAAACATTTCTATCCCAGGAAGGTTTGGCAAAACCAAAGAAAATGTCAGCTTAAACTTGCAGAGTATTTCGGAGGAAATAAAAGCCCCATCCCAAGTCAGCTTGGAGTCTGGGCCGGAATTCAAATCTCTTTTCTCCCCACAGATCCTTGAGTTTGTACCCTCCAGGTCAGATCTCTGAACATGAAGTTATAAAATATTTATGGCTATAAACAAGGATTAATTTTATACCAATGGAATCAACAGGAGGGAAAGCATTCATCCTTCCAGAATACCTTTTGTTTTCTTAGTAAATTTGGGTATGAAGAAAACAATGTGGGGTTTTTGGTTTGGTTTTTTGTTTGTTTGTTTGGTTTTTTTTTTTACCTCTATCTATGGCTTCCCAAAAATTCTTTTCACATAGATTCTAAAAGAAACTTCCTGGAGGGAGGAATGAAGCAGGAACTAAAAAAATGTTTTTAAAGAGCACAGGTCAAGGCTAAGGTGATGAAAGCTCTTCACCTGAGAACTCAGATGTTTTTTTACAAACTAATGGGAAAAGTTAGTTGTTCTAATACTTTTGATGTTTTCTTTTTGAGTTTTTGAATATTTTCACAGTAGGTGGTTTGTATTCTATTTTAGAGAAAGAAAAGCTGTTTACCACTCTGATGAAAAACACAGTTAATATTATCTGACTTGTTCAAATGACAACTGCCTCTGTGAAGGTATTAAACAATGTTTTTTATTTCTTTCAATGCATAAAAAGAAATTTATAAATGCTTTATATTTGCATTCACAATTATAAAAGCCCCGTGTCCTCTAAAGGAAGAAGGATAGGAGGAACTGGCAATGATTATTAAATTAATATATTAAATTAATAATGCCATGCATTTAATTTCACCAGTGTAACTACAGAAGCTTCAGATATAGACGTTTCTCTCCTATTTTTGATTTTGACAGTTTCTACTCATATGTAGAGACATTATAGGCAACTGTCTCAGTGGAACAGGACGGGAGGAGACCACAAGCTCTTCACTGTTCAAATTAGAAACAAGAAAATTTTTCCACAAGCCCAGAAGAGAGCCTGAGAGGAGCTCCCAGGATTTCTTTTCTTTCCCAACAAAGCCACACCTTTTACTTTTGGCCCCACACTTCACTTGTAATTTTCTTGACTTTTTCACCTCAGATGTGTTCTAAATATGTACATGAGGTTCTAGGTGTAAAATTTTTAGAAGCTGTAACTAATGGGAAAGTGAGAGAACTGTGAAGATGGGGAGGCAAAGGAACATGTTGCCCACATAATTTATGAATGCCACATTCCTGGAAGCTTTCAAGGCCAGGCTGGATGGGGTTTTGAGCCATCGGTCCCAGTGTAAGGAGCCCTTGCCCATGGCAGGGGGTTGGGACTTGATGATCTTTGAGGTCCCTTCCAACCCAAACCTTTCTCAGTCCTTACTGGTGACATTCCACAGCAAAACTGCTCCTCCATCCTTCTTTGCTTTGAACAGGAAGCACAGGTGTCTGACAGCACTCTGCAATCCCAAACAGTCCTGCTGTGCTTTCAGACAAGGAGAGTCCAGGGTTCTGGGTTTCCACTAAGGATTGTGCTGTGGTCTCAGGCATTTTTCTGTCTCTATGGCAGCCTGGCGACTGAAGCGTTTATGTTTAATTCCCTTGAGTTTGCTGAAGTTCCAGTCTTTGGGATTGAAGTTTTCTATTTGGTCTAAGGAAGAATGTACAGCCCTGCCTGTAGCAGGCTGACTTCCCATGAAGCCCCACCATGGACTCCTACCCTGATCTTTTCTCAAGACTAAAGTAAATATTGTCCAACATGCCCAATCTTTGTTCATGATTTGGTGGCAGCTAGCCACTAATTTAAGTAAACTCTGAGGGCTCTTCCCACGTAAGGGAATGCTCTTTGAGGTGTAAGATACAAAAGCAGCATTCTAGAAAGAGGCTAGAGGTAAAGCAGCATTATTGGGATGACCTATTACACCATAATGATGATTTGATCTGATCAAGAACTGTTCTGGGTTTCAAGGAACAAATACATGGTTTGTTCCACCTTTACTTCCTTAAGGGTCCCAGGAGATGTGGAGCTTCTTACATGTTCTGCCTTCAGCCTCTGCTGAAATTCTTGAGTGGTAGTATTTCTCCTGTAGAAAACTGATCACTGGAGACCAGACTAAAATCACTAAACTTAAACAACCTCTGTAAGAGTAAAGCAAATCAGCTGTATTCTGCCTGAATGTATTCACTGTTACATTTTGGGCTATTTACGACATAATGCCTTAGGTTTTTATTATGTGTTGTGGGCTATTTCTTAAATAGAAATATTTTTTAAAATTCAGCCTAAATTTACAGCTGTTTTTCATTTTAAGTGTGATGGCACAGAATAAAGGAGAATATTAAAATTAAAAATGTAACAAAATGTGATGAGAAGTTTGAATGAATGACATGAGCTAATGGGGGAACCCTGATCCCAGAGTTCCTGCTGCCTTCTCAGTGGTCAGGTTTTTACCCTGTATCTGTATCAATTGTGGAAGAAGTTGGTTTTTTTTTCCCTGACAAATACTTTGCAGTAACATGCTGCTATGTGGGCTAAATCATTAGCATGGGTCCAGATACATTTTCTCTATTCTTCTATATGTTCTCAAGAATCAGTTCTGGTTTCCTTTAGGTATCCCCAACCCATTTTCATTTAATTTACTGAGTTAATGAATAAGAGCAATCTGTCTCTTTAAAGTTTATTACTGTAGCCAGATCACCATACTTGCAGGGAGACAGACAAGTAATTGACAATACTAAAGACACTTTGAGCTTTCGCTGCAGTGCAAAGTAATAAAGTCACATTGAAGAAAAATTTGTCCTTCATAGGAATTTCTGGACTGGATCATTAGTAATGCTTTATTCTGATTTAGCAGGGGAAATATTGTGACTTTTGAGAACATGTAGTGTCAGTCCTGGATTTGGAATGGAAAGACTCTATATGAGAAAATAATTATGGGTTCTAGAAGGAGAAAAGACAAGTGTAGAATTATATCAATGTAGTATTTTATATTCCAAACACTTTTACAGTTTTCTATTAAGTCTATTGAGTGATGCAAAAGTATTTATAAATAAACATCTCAAAGACTATTACAGTCTAAATTAAACTTCTCAGGTTTAAGTTCTGATAAAACTGCTTATTAGAGAAAAAAGTTGGCATTTAAGACTCCAGAGTGCACTGTTTATGAGCTTGTGGTACGTTGTTAATTTGTTCAGTGCTAGCATAGCAAGTCAGGCTCTTTTGAATTGTAAGATTTTCTTGATGTTAAGTCCAGAAGGGAAATGTAGATTTTCTCCTTGTGTGGTCATTAGCACAGCTCTACTAGAATGGAAGTGATAAGAGCCTAGCAAAAGATTATCCCTTAACAGAATTTAAAAAAAAAGGTAACTTGAAAAAAAACCCTTTCAATTTCTTTTTTTTTTTAATTACCTTTTTTTATAATTTCTGAGCTCTTTAACCTGATTTTGCTGTTATATTTCACATGCAAGTAAACAGATGTTTGTCATAGTTCACTTGGTCTTATTTTCCTCTTTATTTAGCAACCGCAGTTTCAAAAGGTGCATTTGATACTTTTTTCAGTATCAGGCCTTCAAGGTGCATTTACTGTATTTAGATAAGACAGGAACTTTCTAAGGTGTCACTGTGATTAAGCACTGTAAGAATGCAGTGACAAGACACTAGCAATATTAAAACCACTTTTTACACAAAGCCTATCCTTTCTTTCTTTCCTCTTTAAGCATATATTGATTCTGTCTGTAAGGCAACAGTACAATTCCCAGATCCATGTGAGCCAAGTCTGCCTTTAGCTGCCTTGTATAGCAAAAAATTAGAATAAAACATTTTTTCCTTGTATCTTACTGTTTTGACTACTATTTATGGCAAAAAAAAGATAGGCTTCTATAACTATAGATTTAGGTTTAAAAGGTTAAATGGTGAAAACAGTTTTTAATCATGCATGCTGCTTTGTAAAAGCGTGTAAAATGAAACTGATGAGAGTTAAATATCTTGGGTTTAGTCTGGTCATTGTTGTAAATTATTTGTAATACAGATGATGATCTGGAACCAATTGTGTCATGAGATATGTGAAAACAGAACAAATAAATGACCCATGCTAAAAATTTAGTAACACAATTATACTAACTCCCCTGAGCAGCCCTTCTGAATTATTTGAAGATTTCACGGGAACAAATTTGAAAATATACCAGGGAGCTGAGGGTTAAAATGTAATAATTATATTATTGAATAGATATGTAATTTCTGCTTTGATATAGAGCCTTATTTTCTAAACATCTGTAGTAATAGGAAACAGTCTGAACTGCCATCTATTCATGTTTTGTCATAGGATACAGCTGCCGTCATATGTTATTAACAACAGATCTTTTTAGCAACCCTATGCCTCAGAGTTTTAGTTGAAATTGGAAAGTGATTTTGACATTTTTTGTCTTTTGTGCTGAAAAGTTTATAGAAGTGGATCTTCCTGAGGCATTTTAATGTTGAAAGATGAATTTTTTTAATACACAGCCTCAGTTATGTATTTCGCTTAGTTATATCAGGAAGTTGTATTTTTCAGATTTTCCAGAGCTATAGTTTTACATGCTGAAACTCATTTCAGAAAGGCCTCTTAGGGGAAATACCTATATTATACTTAACAACTACTTATTAGCTACAGCATATGCTGTACTGTGTCATAATGAGGATATGTCAAAGGATTATTAATTTGGACTCCAAGAAGTAATTGTCAGCAAGAAAATTAGGGAAAAAGGTAATAATATTTGAATGCCTTAACTCTCTATTTTCCTTAATTTAGGGATGCAGACTTGTTCCTGCTAGACACAAGAAAGGCTCAAGCTTCTGATGTGGGCTGGTTTGTCTTTGACATTACTGCCACCAGCAATCACTGGGTGATCAATCCTCAGAACAACCTGGGCTTGCAGCTCTGCGCTGAAACCGGGGATGGTAAGATGGAAACTACAGATCGTAACGCCATGTGTGCTCTTGTCAAACCTTGCTAGGAATTTTTTCTGAGTGGCTGTTTTTTAACTTGACTGCATGACAATTCACTGAGAGTTTATAAGCAAATAACACAAATCTTATCCTGCTGTTCTTGTCGCCTGCTAATTTCCTATTATTTTTAGTTCTGTAGAATATGTCAATTATAAAACTAACTGAATCAAGTGATATTAGGTTAAGTATAAGTGCTCTTACATACAAAATTAAGTTTAATTTTAATGCTCCACCACTGATGGTTACATTCAGGAAACTGGGGCAGATTTGCAGAACATCTTGGGCTGAAGCATGGAGAAAGTTATAAAATAAACCTCAGTGGCATTCAGAAGATATAGCAGCTGTTGATATTGATGCTGAAGAAAGGTAAACAGTAGGGTAATGTGAGAATTGATTTTCTTAAATTTAAAAAAAAAATATTATTTTTTTATCTTTAAATGAGTTAAAAATTTGAAATCTTGAAAATCTTGGTTAGCTGAAAACTAGAAAAAAAACACTATAAAATCTGAGGTTTTGGGCTGCAGGGGTTTTAGTACAAATTTACTGGACTACTGCATTATTCATAGTTATGCTCTTCATTAAATTTGAAAATGCATCTCAATGCAAAACAATATTTTTAGAAGAAATGTTCTTTACTTAGACTTCTTTAGAAACTAATAAAAAGAGACTTATATACTGTTTTTTCTGTGATGGTTCACTTAATCCATACCACTTTACAAGCAAACTCAGATTTAACTCTTTTTGTCAAAAAAGCTTTTTATGTCAGAGGTCAAGGGATCTATGATGCCATTTAATCTAAACCTTAGCTGACATAATGTTAATGAGTAGCAGAAGAAACCCTGGTGTAAGGATTAATATTTTTTTCTTCTTTGTTCTGACTACATTTTCTCATTGGTTTTGATCTAAATTCTCCCTCAGGCTCAGCTGGGCTGTGAACAAAGCGTCTCATACTTTTTCAGCAAGTGCCCTGCCTGCTGGAGAGTTATGCAAAAACTGTCCTTTAGGCACGATGCTTGAAAAGAGAGCTGGCAGGCTTGCACCAAAGCTCGTGGCCATTTCATCTAATGTTACCTGTAGGGTCAGGGTACAGCCAGTGGGCAAGGGGGGCACCAGTTCAAAGTAGAGCACACGCTGCTGCTGCCCTCACCCAGCCTTCAAAGACACCACTCCTGAGCCTGGGCTGCGTGGGGAGTAGATCTCTCAGGCAGCCTGCTTCAGTGAGGCCATTTTAAAGCTCTTACAATTCTGGGGAGGTGACACCGCCGTCAAGAATCCAAATTAGGTGGGCTGGCTTCTGGCCAGCTTTCCTGCTCCAGAATAAACTCCATCCTTAACTTTTTTCTTTTTTTTTTCCAGGATATTTGAACACAGAAATTGTTGAAAATTAAATATCCATGAAAGGCATTCATTAAGAAACCCTGCAACCAGCAATTTGTTGGTTCTAGTCTCAAAATTACATCCGTTTTGTAAACTACAGGAAAGTTTGTATGGGTAAAAGGAAACCTTTAGGTTAATACACTGAAGAAATTGTAAAAGAATAGCTCATGTAAATATTTCCTCTGTCCTACTCCTAAGATCAGAAAGATGATATATAATTTTCTATTTTGAATTCCAAAGCCACAAACAGCTTTACCTTTTGCACCTTATTTGACTTATGAAGGAATTTTCCTTTTCCCTTACTTTTCTGTTTCCTTTTTCAGGTTATTCATACAAGGAGTCCATTTCTAGGGACTAAAGTTTTCAAAACTATAGGGTAGACCTGTGCTACACCACTTCAGCTTAGCGCAGGCCAAATCATCCTTTCGTGGTCTTACAATTTTGCTCTTAAGGCTTTGATTATTTTTATTGGGTTGCTGTTACTTCTGGAAGCTATTAGAAACACCAGCAGTTGAATGACACGTTTGTGTACAGATGGAACATGAATTTTTATACGACTCAGTATGTAGCGGGCTCGGTTCGTAACCCAGAGAACCCCACCCACCTTCCTTCCAACCAATTCTCTGAGGGAGCTCAGGGGCTGCTTCAAATCAACTGGAAAACCTTCCCTTGGCTCCAGTGAGCTTCAGGCCATGCAGGTCTGAAGCACATTTCTAAATGCCTCCAGCTATCAGCCGGGTTTACAGGAGGTATAGTACTCCTGTCCCCATAACTGGAGAGATATTTATGATGAGGCCTGATCCATTAACCTTTCTATTGCAACAGATCATTAAACTAAATGGGATTCTGTTAAGTAAGAGGATCCCTGATTGAGTTATTCTGGGGCCACACTGGGGCCCTGGATAATCAAGTCTGTAAATACATATTAATTTCTAGATGTGTTTATAGAGCCAATATGGGGCACTAATAGTTGCTGAGACTCCAGGGTGTTACTATATTGTTAACGTTACCATTAAAAGTAACATTTCTTACAGTTATCTATCAGAGATATTTTAGGCAATTATTTGTGTAGATATATTTCTTTTCATCTCTGAGGGTGGTTCAAAAATAATAATAATGTCTATATAAGGAATTAAAAAAATTTGTAACTATTTAATATAACAGTGTGAAAAAAAAAAATCTTTGGAAAAATGCCTGGTTGTTGTAATTCATATTTTTCCCTCTTTGAAAATCCTGAAAAAAGTACAAAAAGCCACATGACATTGGAATGTGTTTTATTTTTTCTTTAGGACAGTATTTAGTATCATACGTCTCATTTTAGCATGAAATGTAGACTTTTTCTCTTAATGGGACATTTTATTTTGAACAGTAAGAATAAAGGTTTGCATGACACATATGGAAGCTGTCAACATATAATGCACTATTTCCCTGGGGCTGTGGTAAATTAAGGATCAGATTTTTTTGATTCTCTTTTTCAATGTATCCTCAACATTCTGAAGCATCCCCTTTTGGCTGATTCCCTACTTTTGACACCAAAACTCTCTGTCGTGATTCAAATGAGAGGTGATCTTTTTCATGCAGATGAATGCAAGGGTGTTGGATGAATTGCAGCATAAAATCAATACAGATGCACAAACAATTTGAAAAGCTCCAGGCAACGTTTTCCCATACATATACCACATGTCTCCTAAGACTTAAAACTTATTCTAGTGACCAGCACCTTTGTATCAGCATTTAGCATATTTATAAGTGGACATTAGCTGTGATCTGAACATCATTATTGTTGAAGGGGTACAAACAGCTACAAGGGTAATCCTTTTACTGTTTATGTCATTGCTGAGGAGAACCTAGAGTTGTTTACAGAGAATGGGAGAGGGAGATAACGTGCAATGTGATCGGTGGTGATCCACAGAATAAAATGGATTCCAAATACACAGCTCTCAATAAAACAGCCTGAGTAGCTCCACAGTCATGAAGTTCTGTAGTTCTTTTATTAGATTACTTCAGCTCACACTTATTTTTCATCTACCAGAGAGAAGAAACTGGTGTTGACTTTGAAAAAACAAAGAAGATTAAGATTTCTGTGACCACATAGTCCCATGGAAGGTTTCTTTGGGCCTTCCTGCTTTTTGAGGTGGGGAGGCAACAGGAACCCTCAGCTCCCTGACTCTGACTCCTACTTAAAGTATTTTTTTTTCCTCAGAGCAAAAGCAAACTAAAAAAATTGGTTGCTCGAGCCAAGTGAAGCCTGTGCATGGCCAATTGCCCCTTCAGCATGAATTTGGGTATGCTCTGATGTATGTCCCCTGGAAGGGAGTTTGGTCCTCAACCCTACATGCTGCATGAAGGATTGGTGAAGTTCTTCTCCAGGCATATTGAGGAAGAAACTAAAAAAACACAGTCTCTCTTTTTAGACTCTCATCCTTTTAGCCTGGATCTTCCAAGGTCCCTTTTCCTGACCAAACCTTCAGAGAGGCAACTTTCTTGGTGTGGCATGGAATGGCTGTTTTTTTGATGCCATGGTTTTCAAGCCATGACAACCTGTGGCAGCACTCTGGCCTTTTCATGTACTTGGCTGTATATATGATGTTGTTTTGACCTCACCATTACAGCACTAAATGTCATCAGTTTATCCTACGACTGCCTCTAGACAAGGTTCTTGGTACCTTGCTAACATGAGCATGGTAGCTATCAAGTACTCTGGAGGATGCTGCTGGGTTATTACTTTTAAACCTCTTGATGGATATGGTATTTACAAGGCAAAGTATGAGGAGCAATTTCACCTCCATTACTGTCTTTACAGTGGGGGAAGGTAGGAAATATGTATTTATATTGATACATATATGGACTTTGGCAGGCCATAGCTCTGACTAAATTCTGAGCCATCTGGAAGCCATATAGCCATGTTAGCACAGCACTGAACCCAAGCTAATACATCCTGCCCCTCAGCAGGTTTTATTAGCTTGGGCTCAAGCACTGCCTAAGTACAGCTACATTCATTTCTGGTTCAGAGCTGACTTTGGCCAAAATTGCACTAGTTTTAAATTAAACGTGCTCAGGAATACTATGGTGTGAAACCATCTGGAGGGATGAGTCTCTCAGTCTCCAAAGCAGGGTGATCCCATGACAGCTGTCCCCATGAGAAAGGTCCCAGTGCTGCAGTGCTGCCTTGAGGTCTTGTTGACTCTCAGTGGAGTTGGCACAGGATGTAAATGCACCAGGAGCACACATCCACCCTGAGCAGAGTGGATGATCCAGTTCCAGCACTCTAATTTGCTGAGATAGGTGAAACCAGTGTTTCCAGCTTGGTCACAGACATGGTCCACATTGTGTCGGCTTGTAGCACATGAACACTCCCTTTGTTAGTAAGGGCACACTCACTTTGAGCAGAAGGGCCAAGAAGGGTGAAATGGGCTCCTATCACTTCTCCTACCAACACTGGTGCACACTAGTCCTGGCTGTAGAGCTGTGCATATCACCCCACACCCTGCTCTCCAGACACATGGAGGATACACCTGCTTCTCAACGCCATTAGTTTAGAGATAATGGCTTTCCATTCAGATCCATTCCATTCAGAAGGCTTTTATCCATTTTATTCTTTGGTGGATGACCAATTAATCTAATCTCTCCTTGTTTTATTGTCTTCCTGAACACATTTTTTAATGGTGTGGAAAAGCCCCAGAACTCCCACAAGCCACTCATAGTTTAAGTGCATTAACTTGAAAGGATAAATCAAGTATTTACAAAGCATTTTTGTGTATAATTACATCTGATTTTTTGTGTAAGCATATATGGTACTGCCATATTATACAGCATATCAGGGTTCCATATGTATTCCCAACTGCTTTCTTCAAGAGCTTTATGAATACCAAAATTAACACAAAATGATACCCAAGATAACTTAAAATGAATTGAGTAAAAAACAACTAAATGTAAGATTTGACAAACAAAAGATGAATCTTGTCTTGACTAAAGCTGTGAAGCCTAGGAAAGGCAGAGCAGAATATCCAAGGCCACCCATTTGTCAGAATTCCTTAAAGCCTCCAAGGAGAGGAAGAGTTAAGAAAACACATAAAGCTTGTGTCAAAACCATATTTTATGTTGCTATAGATAAAATGTGTCCACAAAAGAAAAAGTTTGTGCAACAATTTATGTAGATAATACAATAGAGACAGTAAAAAATACTTTAGGGCTGGAGTGTTGAGAATGTGTTTTATGTGGACCATCACATTGGCGCTATTAGCTTTTCTGTTATCTTTCTTTCAAACAAGCTCAGTTAGCCAAACTCTACTTCAATTCTTTTGTTTCAAGTCCCATTGCTTGTAAGAGTACTATTTGGCCATGAGAAACCAGAAAAGTTTCTCTCTAAATTTGAAAACTACTGTGTGAGCTTTCATAGTCAGAGTCTACGGGCAGTTTTTTGCTCAAATAGTAAATGTTACTGGGCCTTGGATACTCAGCATCTTTCTTCAAAAGGCCTTTCCCAAACCTCATTTCGGATGTCACTCCTCCAAAAAAAGAAAACCATAGGTGTGGCATTGGAATTTTAATTTTTTTTTCAGCTAACTGTGTTGAAATGAATTCTCAGGATCACTAAATTTTTCATTTCTAAGTACAAATATGTAAAATTATTACAAAAAATAATTCCTGTGGCCTAGCAGTAGTTAACCTACTGTTGGTTAATCTGTAAAATGTGTTTTGTGACTTCTTGAACACTTTTGAAAGCAAATAAGTTCTTGTTTTTCATAACAAAATAAGTGGTTTGCTGCAGGCTGATGACTCAGGACAAAATAATGGATTTTGGAATTACTCATTGTGCTGTGTTGCCAGTGCAAATCTGGCTCGGATGCATAATGAACTGAAAGCTTTTGCACAATAAGTGTCTGATCAATATATTACTTAAAATATGTACTGTCTGAGAAGATAAAGCCAAGGCATAGATCTTACTGTCATTGGCATCCACACTGGCAATCTCAGAAAAAGTCAGCTTTCTGGATATTTTGAACAACAAGGATATGTCTCTAGGTCAAGACTGCAAGACAGATTGTTATTGAAAGCTTGAAAGGTTCTTGCTTTTCCATTTGGAGCAGCTGGAGAGAAATGAACTTTTAAGATGGAACTCAATCAGTTCACTAAAAGAATGGTATGATTTGACTGCAAGTGACAACACTGAACCAGATATAGTGACACAGCAAATAACTCTGCAGTTCTCATCCCGAGCTATTCCTATTTTGTGGATGAAAAAACAAAAAAGCAAAAAAGCACAAAATTGTCAGGATTGTTGAGATAGACCTTTTTGAAGCTGAACTTCACAGTTATTTTTGCAGCAACAATTCCTTTATTACTGGGGGATAGGATGTGGAAAGGCAAATAATATTCATTCAGTTCAATCAGTCAAACCCAAACTTCCATGCAAGCCTTTATGCAAACTGCTAAGGTCACTTCACTATCAAATAGTATAAAAGCCAAAAAGAAGTTTAAATGCCAAGTCAAACAAATATATCTTGCCAAAGACTCAGAATCCCATGAATAAGGACTAAGGAGTTCAGCAAATTTGAAACATAATGCTTTAAATAATTCTTAGTCTCCAAATATACCTGCCAGTATGTAGAAGAGATAATTAATTGTCAGAGCTGTATTGAGAAGGGCATGCCAAAATGTGAAGAATACAAAGGCTCTGGACTATCATTGCACAGAGTAAATCCATCTGCTGTGTTTTTGGGGTTTTTCCTAGGTGCAGGGGCAATTGTAGTGGCTAAGTTCAGTGGAGCTGGTATTAGAGGACTGCTGGTTACTTGCACTTTCTTATTTTCTTCTGAAATCTGAAGAAAATCTTTGAAATCCTCAGAATTAAAAGATACGATGGAAGGACAAAACCAAACCCATTTTCAGAATGCTTGACAGCATTGCTCAGAGAGGCTCAAGAGAAACAGAAAGACAAATCTTGCTGTTTTTGTCTTACAAATTTCATCTGGCTGAAGCCTCGAGTTAAACATGTCAGCCTGAGTTGTTCAGCTGACTTTAGAAAGTATTGTTTTAATGCCCCACTATGGAACGACTGCATGCCTAAGAGACCTGGATTTTCAGTTGTCATTGAAGCCAAGAGTTTTCTAAATGTTTTCAAGAGATGATAGCATAAAACCATTTACAAAAATGAAGCCAATGAATGCTTTTTGCTACAAGGGGAAATTCAGGATAGAGTACATTTTTTTTTTTTAAGTATTATGAAATTGACACTACAAACAAAAATAAGGACTACCTAACAACATCATGGCACACACAATGGAGCTGCTGCTGTGACAGAAAGCTTGATGCTTTTCAGAGGCTGAATGCTTTGAAATACCTCCTGTTCAGGAAGGGGCAATGCTTTTTAGACTGAAGGTGAATATCTCACATGTGCACCTTCTTTTTATTTTTATTTTTCTTTCTTCTTTTTTTTAATAAAGGATAGTAGAAGTTTTGTAAATGCAAGCTTTCTTTTGAAAAGAAGCAACTTAAAATGGAGACAACATATGTAGTTTGGATTTCCAAACCAAACAGTTCAGAGATCCTCCTCAGAAGAAATATAGTGTCTCAAGGGCAGTGTATATTTTGATTGCTTCATCTTCTGAAAGTTGCAGTTAAGCTAAGGTATATGATAAACTGAGAAAGAAAAGTTTAACAATGTACCCACAGAAGTCATTAAAAGTTTTCCTCTGCACTAGAAGCAGATCCAGTGCATATACCATTCATGAATTGAACAAATGGGTCCTAAAAACTTATTCTGGCTGCTTAGAAGATCAAGCACAGGAATATAGTCACATAAGCTGTTTCTCTGTGTAAAAAGGCTGTGGGTTACAGGATTAATTTTTTATAGTATATCTCTATACCCTGAATAACCAAGTAAGCCTTGACGTGGAATCTTAATAGCCATCTTATTGCTGAAGTCTAAAGGAAACCCAGAGGAAACTTAATAATATTAAAAGTTATTTTAAAGGGAGTTCACATTGGTTTGAAGGATATTTTGCTTCGCACACAATATCCACCATTGTAAATTCAGAGAACCTATATTTAAATTCAGAAAAGCTTCACGCACCTTTACAGTTCTCAATATATAAATCTAATAGTATTCTTAAAATGTCCACCAGTAAAACATTAATATTTTACAGATAAAATTAAAATTCTGAAAGTCATTGGAATGAAAATAAAGAAAAATAGTAAAAATATTCCCTCTAGAAATGAAGGGAAATGTGGAACTTTGTGGTAAGAAGCTAGCTTGTCCATGTTGTTATGAATAGAGAATAGCATGTACAGTTTTTCATATCTGACTTGCAATAGAAGATTGGAACATATAGAAATTAATGTTACTGAATTATTTAATAGTAACTCAAACACATGAAAAGAAGAATTAAAGAAACACAAGACTAAAAAGGCATTTAAAATGAAATCAGAAGCTTCAACAAATATATTTTTCCCTTGCAGTCAAAAAAGTAATTATCAAAATTGTTCAGAATATGTTGCCAATTACTCTGCTCCATAACTGCTAACTTTCTCAGTTCTTCTCTTGCCTTTGCTGGGCTCTCTGTCACTGGAAACATCTTAAACCAATTTAAAGTGCTACACCTGAATAAACATGTTGTAAAAGTGTTTATGTATTGAAGTGGGTCAGTTCAAGGTATGGTATTTGGCTGGAACTTCTAATTTCTCTTTTTACTGCAAAAGGGCTGCCAGAAGGAGGAAGTCTGAGCTGAATTAATACATTTGTTACAGTGGAAGTAGAATGGAAACTACTTTAACCACAAATCAAACTGCCTCTTTCATTTACGCCAGTGATAGAGTTTTTTTAAGAAATATAGACTCTGGCGTGCAGCCACTGTGAGTTTGTGTTTGAAAAGGAAATCTATATGCTTATTTCTTTTAGGCTTACTCCTGTGCTTGTTTGCAAGTTCTTTTTCGGGGTGATCGAGTTAACAGCATTATACATTTGTGAGGCAGATGCTCCTTTGCTGCCCAAATAACAAATTTTCCAGCGGGTTCAGGAGAATCCCGAGGCGCCCGGGTGCCGCCCGGCGCGCGGTGCCAGTGGCCATACCTTCCCGTTTAAAGGACCTCTGTGTCCCCACCCTGCACAGCTGCACAGCTTCACACGACACTGTCTCATTTTCTGACGGTTGAAGGGCTCTGCATAATACACGTACGCACAAAAGTGTTTATGCTGCCAAAATAAATTCTGTTAAGAGCGAGGGTTTATTTGCTGAAATGTCACTGATGCAGTTTCAGTGACTGGTTTTGCTTTCCTTTCTTTCACTGAGGTTTAGACCACATAATGTAGTGAGGTTACCACACAGTCCTGACCGAACAAATATTTTAAAGAAATATGCACACCCCCTGGGAACAGAACCAGAGTCAATAATACACATATTTCAAACTCTCTTCTCTTGAACAACTGAATGGCTTCCTACCTTTACTAGTGAATGAACATCAGTTTGAGTAACACTGCACAATATTTATTTTTAAAGAAGAATTACATTTATTATTTAGACTTCTGTTTTCTACTGGTTTGCTTTGGGGATATAAGGTTCCATGTCCCACTGAAATGATGCAAAATTAGAAGACTGCATTACATTATCCTTTCTACAGAAAATAGACTTTAATGGGGCTCATTTATTTTTCAGTTCTATAGATGTATGCATGAGACTGAATTAAAATGCCTTTGTAATAAGTTACATAGCACACAGAGACTGCAATTTTATGCAATAAGAAATTGTACCTGTAAAGCTGTTGAAACTTTTGTGAATTGTTGAGCTTTTTGTCTTTTTAAATTCTGTTCAACAAGATGTGGATAGGATTCCTAATCATGTAAATTCAGGATTGTAGCAAATTCTTTGCTATGATTCAGTCAGCAGTTGAACCCCTGCTGTGGCTTTGGAAGGGGCAGAATTTCACCTTTTAACTTGCAATTTCCATTGCTTTTAGGTCGAAGTATCAATGTTAAATCTGCTGGCCTGGTTGGAAGGCATGGGCCTCAGTCAAAGCAACCATTCATGGTTGCATTCTTCAAGGCGAGTGAGGTGCTCTTCCGTTCTGTCCGAGCAGCCAACAACAAAAGGAAAAATCAGAACCGCAACAAATCCAGCAGCCAACAGGAGTCCTCTAGGATGCCAAGCGTTGGGGGTAAGATGGAGTAACGATTTATTAATCTTTTTATAGGAGGTATGGGCACCTGCTCCAATGCAATGCAGTCACAACAGCTCAAAAAGATGCTGCTCACTGTCTGAACTGTCAGATACAATGCTCCTACTCCTCGTGTGTTATGTTGGCCCTGGGCTTGATCTACCTTCAGTAAGTCAGATCAATTACATGTATCATGGGCCCCAGGAGGGTGAAATGACCAAGTAGTTCAAGGAAAGCTGTGTCTGAGATTGAAACTAAGCCTATGCAGTATGCAACTGGATGATAACTTTGTCATGCATAAGTAAAAAAGTAGAGGTAAAGAAAAGGATTGCACCTCTACCACTTGTCTTGGAAGCCTCAGCAAAACCACCTCTCAGCTGAAGAAGGTAAGATGTAACACAAAAAACTCAGTAGTGCAAATGAGGAAGCTAAACCAATCTGAAAAATCATAAACTGTTTCGGAGTTCAGACCAAAAACAAGTAATGATGTAAATATAAAATATATCTCTCTATGGAGTGAATTTGGTCCCTTACCTAAAAGATACTGACAATAATGCACATGAAAATGTTTTAATCACTTTACAGCCTGGAATAAATTTTTCTCCAGTTTTTCCTGAAATAATGCTTTCAGCTGAAGGCACAAAGTCACTTTCTAAATATTCTTACTTTTGAACAAAAATTTCTACTTTTTGGGAAAAGGGTGTGAAAGTGTTTCTTTCTAGAAGCAGGGCAGATTTAATAACAGCATATCAAAATCTTAATATAAGTTCTGTTCTTTGAGCAAATCAGTATTTTGTGGAAGGAATTTAGCCTCAGGGTGGGTCTCACATATTTGAGGAGAAGTTTTATGAGCAATATGCTTTACTTATATCTGTCTCAGAACCTTGACAGAGGCAGGCTAGAGACTACTCTAATGCAGTGCAAAAGCCTTTCCCAGATCTTTTGCTGAAGGATAATTTTACCATAACAACCAAAAGAATTCTGCTGAGTTGCCAAGGAAATCAAAGAAATTATTTAAATAATTTTTCATATTCCCTGGAAAGTCTGCTAATTTTTAAAATCACATTATTTTGGGTGAAGGGATAATCACCTAAGTACATAGTACACACAAGATATCTAAATATAAATACCACACTCTCTGATTGAATCCTATGATTCTAGTTCATGAAAAAGTGAGAATCAAACAGATTTCTTAAGCCTCATTGATTATAGCAGAAAAGCCCTTGCTGATTTAACCTGGGAAAAATACAACCTTATCACATGCTGGAAGTTGCATTGACATAAGAATTACCTCAGGGAGAGCTGTCTGTAAGTCTCAAAATACTTTTCAACCTTGTCTGTGCATCCAATTGTGCTACAGACCTGTTGTAAAACAAGAAAAATCAGAACATCTCTAGTGAAATGTGCATTATGAAACAAATTTTCTCCTAATCTCTTCAAGGTTTATATAAGCATAGAGTACACCACTACATATGTTGATTCATGGCAGGTCTTTCAAAAGAGATTGCAGTTCAAGAAAACCATGCTGTTAGAAAAGATCAGGTTAAGAAGCAATTGCACATGCAATTGCATCAAAATCAGAGGCATTGAGCATTGCCTGGAGAGAGAGGCAGCAAGATATAGGCAGGCTGGAAAAGAAGGCAAAGCTGAAGGTAGGTGAGTGACCACAGCTTCACACAGCAACATCCTCTGTGGCAAAACTGCTTGGAGATGTAGCTCCTGCACGGTGGCAAACCATATTCCACACTCCTGGCTTGCAGTTTGCTTCAACAATCCCCATGTCACAAACAAAATATCTTATTTTATTTGGGTGTCATTAATGATTGCTCACTGGACTTTTCCCACCATGGAGGATCCAGAACACTTTTAGTAACTACTGCAAAAATTCTCATGTGGATGTGCATGATGAAGGCTACAAAGGCAATCTACACATTCTATCCAGATGTCACCAGTGTGAGAAAAAGACATAGAGAACACGTTCTTATTTCTCTGATCTCTGAGTCTTTTCAGAATATAGTCCCTCCATCTGGAGAGCCTGCTATCAGAGAAGAGCTATGGTCTTTTTCTTTTTTCCAGATCTGGGGGATATACTGCATCCCTTTAGGTCTGTGGAGAAGGCTAATTGTCCATGTTCTCAACAGCTTCAGTAATGAGCAGAACTTCAAAAGTAGAATTCACATCTTCATGCTTAAACACAGAAGTTTTTGGGAAAAAAAAACAAAGAATTTGCCCATCTTTCTCATGGAAGACTGTCAATAGACTGTATTAAATTCTCACTCACTCTTTGATGCAAAACACTTGACACAATTATAAGCAAAGACAATTGTGTGATGTGGGTCTTTTGTTTCTAAGCTTCTTCCCTAATCTTGTATCTACAGCATCTAAGACAGACACTGACAGTGAAAAATGCTCACTTACATAGCCAGAGGTAATGTAGTCAGAACCAGATAGGCATATTGTCATTCATATATGACAGACTTTTGATATGTCTCTATACATCGGTCTCAGCTTTACCACAATAATGTCTTTACTTTCTCTTTGCTTCTTTCTTTATTTTCTCTTCTTTTTTCCCCCTTTTCTTTCTCTTTTTTTTCCCTCTTGTTTCCCTTTGCTCTTGCCTCTTGTTTTCCTTCTTTTTCTTCCTGCCTTTTATATTTTGCCTGCTTTTTTTTCCCTTCTTATTTTTTCTGTTCTTGGGTTTCAGCAATTAGCTTTATTGTGTTCTCAGCATGTCAAAAAGGAAAGCTCTGCCAGACAACTCAGCTCTTCCCTTCCAAAGGACAAGCTATTTTTTTAATTTTTCATGAAGTTTCACAAAATCATAGATTGTTTTATGTTGAAAGAGGCCTGATCTAGGAGAAAATGAGGGAGGGGAGTCCCTGCCCCTGGCAAGGGAGTTGGAAGTAGATGATCTTTAAGGTCACTTCCAACTAACATATGATTCTGTCATATACACAATCACAATATGAAGAAAATAAAATCTTATGTATTGATTATTATAACATCTGGGAAATTGTTGACAGACTTGGGATCATCATCCCTGCATTGCTAAGAACCTCCAGAGAATATGATGTCAATGCAGTGTAAAGACAGACAGAATTAAGCTTAGCATTCAGGCTCTACCTGCCTGCTATTGCTCAGAGAATTAAACTCTTTTTTATTTACCCAGTTTTATTTTTATCAAACTGTAGATAGAAGAAAAAATAATTAAAACCTCCAAACCAAACGAAAAACTGGCAAGTTGTTTACAAAGTACGTGGCATAACTCTCCCCTAAAAAAAAAAACCTGGCTTAATTTTAATTTTTTTAGCATTGCCTAAAAAGAGTTACAGTGTAACTGGGCACTAGAGAACATCCACATTTAAATAGTGAATAATGACTTACACAGGAAACTAAAAAACAAAGCTACATAATTTTTGTCCATATGGAGATAAAACCAGAAAACCATTCTTAAGGCTACATTCTTTGTATGCTACTGATTGCTGTTACACTAACTGATTCAAAATACAGTATTTTGTAATGATATGTATAAGTTTTTATGTCTTTATTTCACCTGAAAAAAAAAATCTCATAAAATTTCTTATACATATATTTTACTGACTTCCTTAGCTCTTTCTGCTATTTTAGGGGTTTAGATTCCAACTGCAGTCCCTGAATACCTGAGGAACAATATTTTCTCAATCACAATAGCCTATAGTTTTGATTCTTGACAGAATAAGCATATGGGTCTTGAAGCTACAGTGTGTGAAATTAAATCCTTAGTGACAGATCTTATTATAAATGTCACATTTGATACTTACATAAATTGTTATATTACACAACATTTGTCTTATGTGAAAGATAGAATTCAAGGAAAGAATTCGGACTTTCCTGTCTCACTCTCTTCATAGGTGAATGGGTTAGATGGCTTACAGTCTGTAATGCTGGCCATTTTATCAGGTGTTCTGGTGTGAACACACATCATTTGAACCTATATTCAAATGGCTCAGAATATCACAACGACGACATCTGTGCAGTGACTTACGTATGTATTATTCAGATTTTCACCTTTAACTGTTAGGAACTTCTGCTACATCCTGATCCTAAAACTTCTGTACACATTCTTGAATATGAAAATGTCACTGCAGAGAAAGCTGGCAAAACCACAATCTCCAGATTTCGTTTGTTTGCCTGCTTGGGTGCTATTAAAAACAAAATTGTGACTTTCCTGACATTCTCATGGGCATCTTTCTCACATTTTTCAGTAACGTTTTCTTTTTTTCGCAAAGTGACTTGTATTCTATATGTATGAGTTTTAAATTCACTCTCATATCTGAGACAGAAAAGCTCAATATTTACCTCCTATGAGCACAGTTGTTACTAAAAATGAATGTATAGATCCTTGTAAAGAGTAATCAGTGAACAAAGCTTTCTTTTTTTTAAGTTCCTTTACTTTCAACTGCCTTCACTGCACACAGAGTGTGTACAAAATCCATTAAATTATTACAGACAACTCAGCACAAGGTATGATTCAGGGATTTTGATTGCATTAAAGAAATATAAATTTTTGAAAAATTGTGATGTCTTAGGGCATCTTGCCTTGTTTCCAGTTGCTACTCCAAGAAGACATAGATATCCCATGGGAAGTGGATATATATTCTGACCCTGCATGCCCTGGAACAAATGAGAGTATCTGAGGTGGCAACACATAACCAGCTGTATGTGGGAATCCCTTAATGACTGTCATTGAAGGGCTAGGAAAATACCACAGGAAAGAGCACAGGGTTTGTCTTTAAAAACTATGAGGATTTGAGGTATCATAGCTTAGAAAGTCTAGCTTAACATCCCTGATTCTTATTTACTATTGGAAATGGACATATCGTGACTTGTGGACAGCTTTTGACACAATTTTGGGAGTCATATTGGGCCCATGTGTATTCAGTAGAAAGTAGGTACATAGCCTGTTTAAAAAATCAAGAAAAAGCCTACTCAAAGAAAGTGTTACCAATAAGAGAAAAAAATTGTCTGTGTATTTTGACTGATGTTGAGTCTTTTCTGGATCTGTTTCAGTCCAACCTTTTACTGGTAATTTGGGTGATGGAGCACTCCTCCCAGATCTCATATCCTTTGAGAACTTCCAGAGAACACATTCTGTTCTATTTTCCAAGCTACTAAAAAGGATGTTAATACCAGTACTGATCCTTTAGGATCCCCCTAGTAACCAGCTGCCAGGTGGACTTTGTACCACTGATCCCAACTGTTTGGGCCCAGCAGCATAGACAAGTTTCCATCCAATATATTTCTACCTATCAAAGTTATTAATTGGTTTGACCAATTTGACTCAAGGAAAACTATGGGAGACCACATCTAAAACCTTCCTAAAGCAATGGGATCAACACCCAGAGCTCTTCAAAGAAGGCCCACAAAGCTAATCAGATCATCACATAAAACAGTTAGGTTGGTCAGGCACAATTTGAACTAGTAAGTCCATGCTGACTGTTCCCAAAACACCTGCTTGTTCTTTGTGTGCCTGGACAGTTTCCATGAGAATTTGTTCCAAAGACTTCCCAGAAACTGAGGTTAAGCTGATTGGCCTTCTTGAAGATGGGTGTGACATTTTCCATTTTGAATCATCGGAAATGTCTTTCCGTGTATGAATGCTCAAAAAGGGCAAGAAGTGACTTTGCAGTGTTGGTCAGCTCATTCCACACAGTGAAATTCATCTGTTCTGTTCACATGAACTCATATATCTTCAAGCTGCTTAACTAATTCCTAACTCCACCTCTTTTACTGTGAGTAGAGTCTCAGCCACTAGGGTCAGGGACTTGGGAGTCCTGAAGGTAAATCTTCTCAATAAAAAAACAAGACAAGGAAGCCTATATTAACCTGTTCTGAGTCCCTGTTCTAGGTCCTTTTCTCTATTAAACAATAAAGCTGTATTTTCCTCATGTTTTCTTTTTGCTATGAATGTACATATAGAAGTATGTCTTGTTGATCTTCACATCCCTCACATTTCAACTCCAGCTAAGTTTTAGCTTCCCAAACATGCATCCTTACGTACACAGGCAATATGTTTATATTATTTCTGTATTCATCCCAATTACACATTACTTTTGCTTCCTATTTGAATTTGAGTTCCGTCAAGATTTTCCTAGATAACCACAGTGGATTTCTGCCATATTTTCTTGACTTGAAACAGGTTGCAATGCTATTATTGATGTCATCCCACAGAACTCTACCATGGTTGCTGCAGTCCCATCATGCTGCAGTTCTCATCAACATCCTCATCCTTAATCTGTTTTCTATTCATTGATTTGTATAACTACAACAGACTCCTAGGGCTGATGAGGCAGGAATATATTAGAAAGGAGGTTGGAAGCTGATTTCTTGACAGGGTGGTTTTACTGCAAAACTCTTATTCTGAGTTATACTACTAGAAAACCAGCCTGAAATAACTATTTTACTTTATTATATACTGTGTTTGGTTGTGGCCATTACATCTTTGGAAAGACACAGAAGCTGAAGAAACCTAGTGAAGAAATGGTAGCAGAGGTCAGGATGGCTGAGAAGAAACATGACAAATTTGCAGAAAAACTCCTCTAGGCCATATATTTGGAAGAGTTTTCTGCAAGGATGGGGAAGAACTACACAGATTAGCTCATAGACTGTAGAAGCTCCTTTCATTTTAAAAGGTGCTTCTCTCTGAATCTTAATTATCCTGAAATTTTTCAGAGAAAAATTGATTCCATTTCAGTCTCAAGTTTTATAATGTTAAAAAAGAAATGTGCCTAAAATCCTTCTTTTCCTGAAGCTGAAAGGCTCGTCTCTTTTTTCATATCTCCGTTGTTAGGGTTTTGTGGAGTTTTGTTTGTTTGTTTGCTTTTTCTTCTTGTTGTAAAATTTTTTGTGAACTTTTTTTTTCCCCAGGATGGCTATTTTTGTTCAAAAAAGTCAACATAAGCATTCTTGAATTGGAAACAAAGGAGACAGTCTGTACTCCCTACTCTGTCACATGCCTCACTTATGGCATCCCATGAATAGCTCTATAAACCAACTTTGGGGGCTAATGTGATGAAAGCATGACCTTCTTCCCTTCCTTTCCTGTCAATCAGGAGCAGTAAGGA
Organism: Thryothorus ludovicianus; assembly: GCA_013397245.1. Taxonomy (NCBI): domain Eukaryota; kingdom Metazoa; phylum Chordata; class Aves; order Passeriformes; family Certhiidae; genus Thryothorus; species Thryothorus ludovicianus. The sequence continues at coordinate 215,367 of VZTB01011863.1, read as the reverse complement.
AGAAGTACTAGAATTTCTTCAGGAGTAAGGTTGTCATGGAGAAGTATGTATGGAAGGTTCTCAGTGTCCTTCTATCTTGCCATATCTCTCACAGTGAGCTTTCAGTCCTTTAAAAAACACCTGTTGGTCTACTTGTTTACATTGGTATTAACAGCTAAAGATCATCAGGTGGTGAATATTTCCAGAATATATGGTAAAAATTAAGGAGTATAATATGTGCCACTATGCATTTAACTGAGACTTTTGGAAATGCCCTTGTTTCAGAACATTTTTTGTTGTTGTTAATTCATCTTTTTAATTGGCCTACTTTACCTGGCAATTGAAATCGTGCCAACCTACAGACAATTTCTCTGATATTTGATCAGGCTTTCATTTGTCCTCTTTGATTACCTGTGTGGATATTTTCAGAAGTTTTACCCAGGTAGCCAGTCATCAACACATCTTCTAAACCTTTTTCCCCTAATGCTGTATGCATTATTTTGCCAGTGTGCAGAAATTATATCAGTCTGACTATGCTGATTTTCCAGGTTTACATTGCCTTTACAATTAACCCTAAGAACATAAATGACAGTATGGTTTTTCTTTCCTTTGTACAGCTTGGTAAGGAACTCAAAAATAAAACTTGTGGGTTCTAGCAATGTTTCCAAATAATTTATTAATGTAATTTCCTTCCTGTAGATTATAACACAAGTGAGCAAAAGCAAGCATGTAAGAAACACGAACTTTATGTGAGTTTCCGAGACTTAGGATGGCAGGTAAGATTATTAATTCTCTTTCCTAACAGTTCAAGTTGAGACAATCTATTTAAAAGTCCCCCATAATTTATACTCTGTTTTCTTTATGGAAATTGGTATTACAATGATGAGAGACAAATTCTTTAAATGCATTTTGTAACAAATCCTAATCAGTATTGTTATCACTATAACTTTACCCTCTTTAGCTCTTCTTTCAGATACATTGTATCCATTAGTGGCTTTAAGATTTGGATTCATTCACATAAAGAAAAATTTAAGCTACTGCTCAAGAGATGAGTGAATCTGCACTAAATGAAACCAAAATCCCCACACCAAGTAATGAAAGGGTATTGAATTTTCACTAGTTCAGATTTACACCTCCCTGGTTCAGCGCTGTCTGCTGCAGCTCATAGAGATTTCACTGGGGTAGGGTCTTTAGAGAAATAAATCTTGGATCACTGCTCAGTGAATCTTTATTATACTACAGCTAATTTTATATAATTTCTGAGGAAAACTCATCCTGCCATACAGTAACAAAAATATAGTGTACTTACAGTAAAAGGTAAAGTCAGAGGCAGGGCGTTATAGGAAAAGAAAATAGAGATCAATCTAGGGTTTTTTTCCAGAAAGCAAGGAACTCTCTATAAAGAAAGAACAAGAAGGCCTTCAGCAACCTATAACTATTGCATATGTGGGTAAGAACTCAGGGATGGTTGTCTGTGCATTTCACATTTCTCTGAAATATTTTTAAAAAATTTTCCAGGAGCAGAACAAGTCTATGAGGAGAGAGCATATGCTATCTCTTTAGTGACAGTTCATCCTTTATGTATCTAGCTCAGATTCTCATATGGCCTCATTATCCTGTCTGATATTTTGTAGTATATTTATCCCCACAGCAGCCTGAAGAAGTAGGCAGAGGCTGTTTTCCCAAGTCTGCAAAGCATAATTATCCTGTCCAGGGCCACAGAGCAGACTTGTGGTATTGAACTCAGGCCACTGAACAAGTGAGCCATTGTCTCTTGATTACAGGTTTTTTTTTTCAGATATCAACTGTTTTGGTTTGGTTTTTCTTTTTAGCAGTAAATTCTGGTATGCTCCAAGATATGCAAGGCTCTCAGATCAGTGACCATAGTGGCCATGGTAGTCAAAGAAAATCTATTTTTAACACAAAGACTACTGTAAGAATTATAAGCTCAGCTGGAAAGCCAGAGCTACACTGTAAAATATTTGATCAGTGAAACACAGAGTGAAATAAGATACAAAAAAAAAAGATACAAATCCCAAGAAGTAGCTACTTGATCCTCTCTGCCCTTCCTGCAGCACCTCCATTACCTGCCAGAGGAGGAATTCAGCAAGCTAAACACACAGCTTTCATTAACATTTTAAAATATTTTCCCTCTTGTGGTCTTTTGCCCATGCTGTGTTGCTTGAAATACTGAAAATGTATGATTCACTAACATGCCAACAGGTAATCACCAGCAACGCTCAGTCTCATGCAATAATACATTTATTATTTTTAATAGTTACAGTTAATAGTATTAAGTATGATGAAGGAAGAGAATGTATTTTAATTACTTTTGCTGCACCAAGAAGTGCTCAAGATTTTTAGTCTGGAAGGAAAAGTATTCTGCAAAAATATTTTAATCCTTAATCTCCCTTATAGCCTCATTAGTTGGTATTCAGTACAGACTTTTAGGTTTAATTAAATTTCATCTCAATTTGGCATGAACAAAGCAAGTACTTTTTTTTTTTTAGACCCTATTCATTTCACATGCCACGTTCTGATGTTCATTTTGTCATTGAGCAAGTCTTAGTTTGATATAGTTATAAATTCCCCGAGTGATAAAAATCTAATGAGTGGACTTATGTGTTCTTGTTTTAGGATTGGATTATTGCACCAGAGGGCTATGCTGCGTTTTACTGTGATGGAGAGTGTTCTTTCCCCCTCAATGCCCACATGAATGCAACAAACCATGCCATTGTTCAGACCCTGGTATGCCTCTCACTGTGCTATAGCTGCCTATGCTGCAGTTGTTTGTGTCTTTGCTCAAGAGTCTGACTCTTCTGTTTACCACTGCTGAATTTTGATTATTTCTGGGTAAATCATAACTCTTTTCAAAACCTGCTTCAGTGATTTTTCTGGAGAGAGGATGAACTGCTCGGAGTGGCCCGTGTGGTAGGTTTCACCTCCATTTCAAATGCAATAGCACATGAGAAGACTGTGTTGTATTCCTGGAGAGTTGTGTAGACAGGAACCAAAGGGGCCCCCTGGTCTGACTTCCAAGAGTTTTTGCAGCTTATTGAAGCTCAATGTTAACGTCTACATGTTATACCTTCCAGAAATGATGACACTTGGCCACTCTGTGGACCTCTGTTGTCAACTGTTGGCAGAGACTCTTACACTGTAATTTAATGTGAAGCTTTGCAAACAGATGCATTTGCATGTAAGAAATTGTGTTCAGTCATGCCTAGCTTACAAATGCAATTTTAAAATAAGTGTATTTGGATCTCTTGCTCTGCCTGGTACATGTAAAAGGGGATTTGCAGCCAGCTTTCTGCCTCTGCTAATTCTTAAGTTAGTCCTGTGCCTCAGCTGGAGCAGCTAAAAAGATGATCTTAGTTGAGGCAGCTGGCAAGGTCTCCTCTACCCCAGCAGCACTCAGCCACAGAAATCATGACCTTTGGGTTATGACTGAATGTAATGCTGTGAGGCCAAAATCTGGTCAGTCTGGTCAAAAATGGATTTTTCACCTGTGCCAGCTGAAAAACTGGTTCTGAATAGCACTGGTCTTAGCAGAATGATTAAGAAGGAGAAGAATGAGAGATAATACACAAGGACTAAATGAGAACAGGAAAGAGTTGTCATTCCCAGTTAGTTTCTGGAAAGTTCAAGGCACTCAACTGAGATTAGAGAAACATGGATTTAAGGTTCCATTTGATTTAAACTGATAATGGTAAGGTATCCTGACCATAAGACTATGCTGATGAGTCTGTCCAAGGTAATGATCTTTTTCTTTAATTTTCACATTAAAATGTGGGTCTGGAAAACCTTTCTCCCTTGAGAAATGAGTGGAGTTACAACCTGGGATACCAGCCCAAACACCCCCCTCAAATTTAAACTCCACACCAAAACACAACCCAAAAGCAAGCAAGAAAACAAAAAAAAAAAATAAACTCGAATTTCTTTCTGACAGAAAACAAGTTCTGTTTGTGAAAATTGCCAAGAATTTCTACATGAGAGGGACATTTTCAAAAACTCAACTTGTACTGAGACTTTTTCACTTCCATTGAATTTTTAATTTATTCACTTTCTCCAAGTCCAGTCACCAATGTAACATTATTCCTCTATACTAGAATTCCAGTCAGGAAGATTTACAAAAAGAAGGGAAAATGTCAGAGGCTGAAAATAAGTAGAAGTGTGTTAAGGGGTTCAGGTGAAAGGGAACAGAAAATGCCAGTTGGCAAGGAATATAACAATGTTTTTAGAAGACAATGAAGAACAGCCTATCTGCAGTCATGAGCTGAAAAGAAGTAGGTCAGCAAAGCAATAGTTTAGTATTATGCAAACACTATCCAGAAAATTTGCCAATATCACTGAGATCCCCAGGTTAGAGTTCCCTCCTGCAATTACGGACTGTTAAATAAGAGTTGGCCCAGTGCTACTTTCTCTTCTGTGTCTTTCCTATCCAAAAATGGTTATTTTCCCATTGTTAAGAAATGTGTGTAGTTTGTCCTATTTTTTTTTAAATTGGATACTTAATTTTTTCTCTTTTTATGGCCATCTTGGAATTGTGTGTCTCCCTTTGCATGAACTGTACATGCATTCAGTGCAGCCAAAAAATCATGAGGCCAATTAAATTTTAGCTGTATATAAATTAGATGAGATAACAGTAGTTGAATGCTTTCTGGTTTAAATTATACAGATTCAGATTTACACAAGGTGTGCATATGGGGATGGCTTGGGAAGCAATTATTCATACGCTCCACCCTAATCCAAATGCAGTCACCTCCTGGCCATACTGATTACACCATTCTGAAAAAGCCTACTCTTTGAGTTGGGAAGTGATTTTTCCTTGGTCTCCCTCCAAACTTTACTGATTCTTTTTTATTTTCTTTTGTAACAAGAGTAGGAGAAATACGGGCCAGTACCTTGCTCTCTCTCTCTCTTGTTTTTCTTCAACTGAAGTCAGGCAAACAGACAATACAGATGCATATAAATAAAAGACACGGTGGATTTAATGAGCTTTATAAACTTTCTTCTCATCTCCTGCATCACCCTCAGAACAGGCACAGGAGTAGCATTCACTCCCTGGTCATGGAGTGGATCATCAGGTTGGCTTGCACTGAATTTGGGGTAAACATTTGAAAAGGCTGTGAACGTCACTTCCATGGGGGTATTGTGGGGCCATAGATCTTCCATCAAGGGTGGCAGGGGCTGGTGGGACCAGGATTCATGGCTGGACTAACATCTGCCCAGGTCAGGCACAATCAGTTTTTTCTCCAATGCTTTACTATTCATTTGTTAAATAGTTTTTAATGTGTGTCTAAACTGTTACAAAACAGCTACTTCAGGATTTATTATTGCTCATTTCAAAAGACCTTCTCATGGTAACTGTTATATAAAAGTCACTTCCTGATAGACTGTTCTCTGTTGTCTGGCAAAGGCTCTGGATTTTTATCACTGCAGGACAGATGGCTCTAACAGATTTCCAAAGACTTAACTTACAAACAAAACCTATTACTGCTGAAGTCTTCATCCATGCCTTAATAATCTCTTGCCCTCTCTATTACAACCCCCTCTTCTCTGGCCTCCCCAGTTTCCAAGTCTTCAGCATGTGTAGAATATTACATCCAACCTTCTTTCAAGTACAAAGAACTTGTATGTCTCCCATTTTATTTCCACTAGATCTTGTTTGTTCTGGGACACTTTATAAAACTCTTTTCCTTCACTTTAAACTTTCATTGATATATTTCAGTCTGGTGAACATAAAGACTTCTCTGCCTTAGCCTCTGCCCCAAATGTTCTGTCCAGCAGGCACTCACCTTACGAACTGATTTTTATTTCACTGGAAGTAGAATTGGATCCACTGATATCTAGATAAGACCTTAAAATGTACTAATACTGTCTGAGACCACACATCTTACCATTTCAGAGGCTGAAAACAGTTTTGTTATGAGGTTTTGTCTGCACAACCTTTGCTGTCTGCAATAGATTTTCCTCCACACCGAGCCCCAACACAGGAAAGCATTTTAGCACATGCTGGGGTCCTGGTGAGACCTGGGGCTTGAGCCTTTGCTTCATGTTATGCCCTGCCCTCTGCAAAGATGGCACAGACAATATGTTTAAATGTTTTCCTGAGCAGCTGCCTAACTCCAATTCTCTAAATTTCATCTGAAACCCAACTTTCTCTCTTGGCCGCTTCTCATTTATCTCTCTATCTGGAGTTACTGTGTGACTCTGCCCGTGCAATTGAAATCAGAAAAATGTGCTGGAGGTAAGCTGTACTTTAAAGTTGCTAACCGAGGAAAATTTGTGACCACAGCCCTTGCTGAATTGCAAATACATGTTTTGCATTGACATTGTCCTTGCACCTCTCTGTTTGATATATGAGCTATGTATTTATCTGTCTTTCAGGTTCACTTGATGTTCCCCGATCATGTACCAAAGCCATGCTGTGCACCAACAAAACTGAATGCAATCTCCGTGCTCTACTTTGATGACAGTTCCAATGTTATTTTAAAAAAATACAGGAATATGGTGGTGCGTTCATGTGGCTGCCACTAAAATAAAAAAAATAATCTAAAGCAGAGGGTTTTATTCAAAATTGTAATAAAGTCAAGATATGAGCATTACTGATGAAAAGGCAGGCCTAAATTTATTCCATTTCATGTCGTCTCTCATTTAATTGTACAGTGTAATGTATATAGTAGCTTTTATTTATTTAAAAATACATAGTTTCTTTTGTATGAGCAAAATTTCAGAACCATTTATTTAATGGGTCACCTCACTATACAATAGAAGTTCACAAATTAATTTTTCAATTGACCATACTGAAATCTGATTTATCCTATTTCAATATTGTAAAGTAAAGCCTTTATGCATAGAATTTTTTTAACCTAGAAACTCCAGAATTTCTGTAACTGCTTTTTATTGTTGGAAGAACTAAAATGTATTTGGTAATATTATGCCAATGAAAACTGTGGCAAAGTATTTATTTAGAAAAATGCACAGGAGAAAAAAACTAAACAAAACTGCTCAGCTAAACATATTTTCTCTTTTAGAAGTTCTGCTCCATTAGAAAAAGTTAAATGATCAGTGCTTAAATAAATAATTAGCAGATAAAAAATAGAAGTGAAAAAATTGCACATAATTGTTATAACTATTTTCTTTAACATGAGGTGTGTAACTGGAGGAGTCAGTTGCTTTCTGGCTTGTGAGGCGCAGAGTTTGCAGAAGGCTCTGTGCTTCAGAAATTCCGTGTAGGCAGACTCTTGCCTCTATCTATGACTTTATAAGTTAACATTAAAAATCAAACTACAACATTCTTATCTCAAATCATATCAGTCTATTACCTATGACACTGTTCTGGCAGGTATTTTCATAATAATGTAAAACAAGCCAAAATCAAACAAAAAGACACATAACCCCTCCCATTACATACACAAGTTACTATATACATGAATTATACAGAACATAGGGTATGAAAGGGCTTTGCTTTATTTAGCTCCCACTTCTGGATGTGTTTTATGAATGTGCAAGGGAAGGCACAGGGGGTGCAGCAGGTGTCCCTTTTTAATCAAAAATCTAATTCCTGGTGGTGTCTGTCTTCAGGAAAAGATAAAAAGCGCTTTTCATAAGAAGATGTTGGGTAATTTGCAGCCTACTCGCTGTCCCATCTGATTTTCTATCAGCTGGAGTTTGGTTTAAATAATGAGACTCAATATTATGGGATACTTTTCCTTTTACTCAGCATCAACTATTGTAACTTTAATAGTTCTTAAATCCATATAAATAACTTTTTAATCCCACTAAATTTTGGCCTTGAATTTAATCCTTTGGGTGAACTACACAACTAATTACAAATTACCATTCCCATCACCATTACACACAGGTTTATTTTGAGTTAATTACACTTAATGTCTTTGGGCACCCCTTTGTTTTAGTGTTATGAAAATGGGAAAATAGAATTTTTTTTTCTCTCTATTACATGGCTTATTATAACGTATGCTTTTATCATGAACTGCCTTCATTAAAAATGTTTTCTTTAAACCATTCTCAAAGAGCTGCTAAAAAATGGATAGAATTTATAGGTTTCTTCTTAGACAGTCTATTCATGTAAACTCTGACTTCTCTGGTTATTTAAAACATATCTCAGAAAACTCAGATGATTACAGATTGATAAAATCAGCATGTATGTGACTGTGTGTATGCATGTGAATAGGCAGCTGTTGTTTTTGCAGAAACTAATTTATTTTATCTTGCTATTGGAGTAATACATAAATACTTTCTACACATAAACTCAATTTAAAAAAAAATAGCAGTTCTGATTTCAGCCTTGGGAACTCTTTCCCCTGAATATACACTCCCATCTGTATTTTATACTGATATTACCTACATATCTACATTTAGTTGCAGTTCATGCACAAGAATGTATAGGAAAAAAGTCTGAATCTGTATTACCATATTAGAAAAGTTAAACTCCTCTGTTGTCTTCAAAAAATTACTGGTTTTTTTGTATAAATTGGGTAGGTGGATATGCTTTTGTGAACTCAATTTATTCTAAATGGAATTTGATGGATACTAAACTTTGGGTACATTAAGTAATATATTTTTAAATAATGGTGTACCATTTTGAGACTAAAAAGCTGAAGATTATTGTTATATTATTCTTTAAATATGCAGTTGGAATATATTTCTTTATTTTGAGACATAATAAACCTGTAATAATGTTCTTCTCTGCTGTGGCTTTGCTTCTCAGACACATGACAAAATTACGCTGATTTGATGTATCCTTTTAAAAGGAAAAGCAGGACATCACCAGTGGTTTCAGACAGGTTTTGTTATAGTTCATTTTTAGTACAGATATTTTGCAAAATTACTTTTATTTTTTCCTTCTTAAACATTTGATGGTGAGCCATCTACACCACTAATAAAAATCATACCTTCAAATCATATTCCAAGTGCCAGTACTGTACTCAAAATACAGTAGAAAGGAGAAACGGTTTTTAAAATTCCTAATAAATCCATAACTGGTCATTCCTCTGTTTACAACAAATGATAGTGGTACCAAACTTTCTGAACGCTCTGGAGAAGTAAATGTAGGCATGTTTTTGTGCAAACCCATTCAGATAAGCTCTTCTTCAGTAGTACCAACTAATGCAAGACTTTTTGTTCTTTTCCTTCGACCTATCAAATACTTGTTTTTTTATAGATATTTATGTATAATATATGCACACATTTAATGCAACATGTACATAATTATATGAAAATTTGCCCTTATCTGTAGCTACATCCATTTCTCTAGTTAGGAAGACTATTTCACTATCATTTAGGACGCAAGAGCTTTACTCTTTTTCAAGTTTCAGGTTTCCACATCCTTAACAACTGGAACCTCAAGGGTTGAAAACCCAAAAAGCCCAGAATTAATGTTACAAAGTGTAAGATTGTTGCGTGCCTGGCTTAAAATGGGACGGCGGACGGAGACGAGAGATCTCTATAAGCTGGATCCTAGAATTTAGGTTTTATTACAAAAGGTATGGGGTAAGCTAGGACCCAGCTTAGAGCTGCTTGCAGCAGCTCCGAGCTGGCCCAGGTGGGGGCCGACAAAAGGCTGAGGGGCAAGAGATGGGAGCAGATAAGAACAGGAGGAAGAGAGCAAGAGCAAGAGAGAAAAGTAAGAGAGGGGTAAAGGTAAGAGTAAGAGCAAAGAGCAAAGAGTAGAAGTAAGAGGAGTAAGAGAAGAGAGAAAAGTAAGAGAGTTAAGTTCTGGTTACAATGCAATAAATCCTTTTCTATGTTGAATATTCTAAATTCCACTAACCAATCTCCTGTAACATACAAATTCTACGGTATTTGCATACAGCCAATAAGAATCCTTACATTACCATACCTATCACCAACCAGAGGGTCTTGCATATCTAAACTAGGGGATTACTCATCCCGGACATGGCAGCTTTTCAGGTATTCATCAACTAGGTTTTTGGTATGTCGCTTCATTTCAATCTCACTTAGTTTCCACATTCTTAAAATCTTCCATGAGGCAATCATATTTACAGGGCTTTCCTGTTCCATCCTTCCCAACAACAAAGCTGTCTGGTAGGTGACAACAGAGAAACACGTTGGATCAGTGCAAAGCCCAGCCAGAGAGATCTCGGAGAGTTGTTGGTGTGGATACCTTCAAACAAAAGAATGATCACACCTTGTTCCCCTGTGCGTCTGTCTGAAAGGCTGTTCAGACTGACATGTCCTTAACAATGCCATGACTCTTCCTTCTGCACAAGGCTGCTTAGGTAAATATGCACTTGGTGTGAGTGATTAGGTAGGCAGTGAAAATGAAGCCACAGGAGGAGCTTGGGTGTCTTTAGGAATAAGAAACCAGGACTCTCTTGCTGCACATGAGAGCACAGCTGTTTGTTTTGCATGCTGGGATGTATAAAACTATAAACCAGTACTTTGTATTTACATTATGATGTGAGTCAATTGTCAGACCATTTGGGGCCTCATTTTGGTAAATGGTAGGTCCACGAGTGGTGTGAGTTACACTTATGCTGTAGACACCTCAACTGAGACTCTCTTAGGGATAACATAGAAAAGTTGCTTTTTTTCATTGCAATTCACCTATTTCTCTCCAAAGACTACAGAATAGGTTTAGGACAGGGACTCTGCTTAGACCTTGTGTGAGTAGCCATAGCCAGTGACAATCCCTGACACGTTAAAAATAACGTTACATTGCTGAAAAAATTTTACTCAGATGTTTATTTTATGTGTGAAGCTTTGAGAAAACTTCTGTTATCATGATGGGATGTCACACTTTTGCTTTCGAATATAATTTTCTCTACCATTTACTGGGGTAAGGTTTGATTGCTGTCTGTGTACTTCTTCTGTTTTGTTTTTTTGGTTGTTGTTTTTTGGGCTTCTTTTGTCAATTTCTCTGTCAGAAAAGTTTCATGATATATTGAATTTCACTCAAAGATTGTTAAAAAAAAAGGGCTTAGGCTTGTACTCACAAGATTCTGAATTGTTTCAGCAATAACCAAAGCATTCTAATAACCAGGACCTTAAAATTATGTTTTTGCAGTCTCTACAGCATTTTGCTCACACAGTCAGCTGTTTAGAGGGAGTATCTGACATGTGGTGCCTAAATGACAAACCAGCCACATGTGAATTATACAGCATTATCTTTTACTATCTCATCTGAAGTCACAGAACTTGCAAAATGTGATTTACAATGTGTTACTGAATTCTTACTCACAGGGCTTGAGCAAGAACTTGATTAAAAACAAAAGAAAACTAAACTGAAAAATGCAACAAAAAGCAGCAAGAGGTTTTCTTGCCATCTTAATACAAATAAATCAGCACCAAGCGTGGTATACGAGGGGCCGTGAGTCTCATGTGAATTAAATGGGCCTTTTGTATTCTGTATTCCACATTTACGACACATGACACAGACACTTCTCCCAACTGTTATATTTCCAGCTAAATGCTTTCTGTTCTCTTCCTGTATGTTTTTGCTTCCAACAAGCACTACCGATTGTTCTTATTAATATGAATGAATATTTTCATTGCTTTAACAGGCGTCAATGATTTACAATACAAGTGTGTGTTATTAGTATTGCTAAATTTTACATGTACAGGAATACGTAGAGGCTTGACAAAGAGAAGAGCAGATGAGAGGCAGTATGGGGAAGACAACTGTGCCTTCAGTGCTCTAAACTCTGCTGCACACCCTTGGCAAGTGATGCATACACTTGGCACTTCTGTCCATGCAGCTCATAACTTTAAGAATAAAGATAGGCTGTCTTAGGGGTTACCTGCACCTACACTTTGTATTTACAAAATATTTTTCTATTTTCATGGTTATTTGTGTGCAGAATGCAGACCACACCTCTCCAATGTAGGAATGGTTGTATTTAAAAGCTACTTCTAGGGAACCAACAAAGGTTGTCTTGCAGCAGATTTTGGAGCACCTTTTCAACAGGGTCATAAATCTGTACTGGTAGAGTTGAAGGCAGGGCTACATCTCTCCCTTTTCTTACATTTTCCTCCTCCTCAGTGGGAAGTTCAGCAATGCATTAAGACTGGGACTCTGTTCATATCTGTATAGCAGGAGTTCTCAGGCCAGATGTTGGCTGGAGATGTGAGAGCAACATATTTTCTAGGGAGCAGCTTTCAGAGAATAATATTGAAGCAGAGATATGGGAGCAGATCTTCTCTGTAAAACTTGTTCTGGTCTCTTCTGGGTTTCCAGCTGACTTATGAGCAGAAACATTTGTGAAAATGAGAAAGATCTTTGACTAAATTGTAAGGAGAAAACTTTGTGGGGAATCTTTCTGGTATCTCTGTCCCCATAAATTCTTTGACAGAGAAGTCCAGGCTTGAACCTGGAGCTACTTGACTGCAGAGACCAAAAGTTGGACAAGACATGGTGGAGAAATACAGCATGTGTACCAAACTCCCTAAACTGATCTAATTGGAAAATAAAGCTTTTCATGCCTGGTTATTCTCTTGGTTGCTGAGCTGTTCTGCCACAAGAACATGTGTTCCCTTTTATTCAGGCAAATTTTACATCCACCACTGGATGGAAAGGGATTCCTTTCCAAAATTAGTGTTTCTCCCTTAACCTCTGCAATGACTCTTTTCAGCCTTCTCTGCATGTTATCTGTTTTATTATTTAAGACTAACAGTTCCCACTGGGAGTGCTTTCCTAGACTGTGCTGCAGGGACAGAACAAAGAAAAGACCTGCCAAGTCAGTTACTTGTTTAACTGGGATGTGAAACTTTGAGAAATCTTTTTGCTTATTTTTTCTTTCATTTTTGCATGGATTTGGATTTTTTTTTGTTTGCTACCTTGGTAGAATTCTTGCAGATAAAAATACATAGGTAAGTAAATAGAGTTCCATGAAAACTGTCTGTGAAAAGGATTTGTGCATTTAGCAAGAAATAAAACTCCCTAATCGGTTTCATCTTTGAAAATTTAATTAATGTAGCTGAATCTATTCCCCATAAAGGAAACAGTTTTTAGCAAAATTTTACTGAGCCTGAAAAGATTTCATGTTTTGAAATCTACTAAATTAGTGAAAATTTAAGAGTTTCTAATTAGCAGGACCTACATTGTGTACCTCAGCACATGTATCCAGGGATCAGATCAATATCTCAGATGTATTGGTGCACATACAAAATCTATCAAAATTAATAGAGCCCATGAAATACTTGCAAACAAATTTCTGATTCTTTCTGTTTACCCATTCTGGACAGTGAGGTAATGAGAATTATATTCATGCCAAAATACAATTAACTCCTTAATTTTCAGATTTCTTCTGCTTATAAATAAGGCCTGATGCTTTTAGTCTGTCCTCTTACTTACCTACAACAAAATATGGCTGAAGATAAAATTATGAGAAATTAATTTCATGCTTCAGAATTGAACTGAATTGAATGTGGAAGTTCCCAAACTTTAATTAGGAGTTTTAAAAACAATCATGAAAGAAGTTTTTAAAAAGTTATTTTAAAGATCCTTGCAGGTCTGCAGAGCTCCCACCAGCGCTGTAGAAGAGGCCATGGGGCAGGAAGCCAGGGCTGTGTTGGCACCTGGCAGGAGCCCCATCAGCCTGGCAGGGCTGTGGCTGCAGGGCAGTGACGTACTCAGTGAGGAGCCAGCAGCCCACATTTGTGGAAAGGAGCCTGGAAGCTGCAGGGTTCCCTTCTCTAACATGGTGCAGACACAGGGGCTGTCCAGAGAAGCCTCTCATAGAATGGTGCATGGTAGAGCCCACTGAAAATGCTTGTGTTTAATCACAAAAGTGTTTAAAGATACGGCTCCATTTCAAAAAACAGAAACATATTCATTGTGAAATTCCCACTCTGGCTAAAATTTCTCCTGACATTTCTGAGTGAAGCTTCACTGACATTTTCACAGAGGTTTGCTCATTTTTGGCAGGAAAGAATTTGACCCCTCTCTTCAATCATGTTACACCCCATTTCCACTGACTGTCTGTTTTCCCATTCTCTTGGTTTTTCCCATGATGTAAATACACACTGCAGTAGAAGCAGCAGTGTTCCTCTGGATTTACTCTAGAATAGCTAAGTAACTAATAATAGCTAAGAATAGCTAATTGCAAAATATTTCCTACAATGTTTTACTCTCATTCCTCTGAATATTTTCCCTCAGCTGACCTTTGCTGTTGAAAAAAGCTATAACAAATGAGCCAAATAATAATTGTTAAGGCAGAAATCATGTGAAAAATACATATTTAAATTGTTTTAATTAGGTAACTAAGCATGATATACAGGCTATCAAGCTTTTTCATCTTACAGATGTGATCTTTACAATTTTTTTAACAAATTGTTCCACTAGAAGTCTATTCAATACAGTAACGTTCTTCACAAGGGCACTGGAGTGCAGCCAGGAATGGGAACCTCTTCCATTAATGTATTTGGACTGTGATGAGAACACCTGTCCCCAATTTGGTTTTCTTCATGTACATGTACATTCATTATATTCTGGATATTAAGAACAGCACTATGGCTTTTCTAGCAAGGAAGAGATCTCTGTCAGATGTAAAATGCGTCTATGGTCTTTTCTATTTAGTGATTCTGCCATTATAATCTAGTTTTCATGATTTCCCAAAGACTACAGAATCCATATCACTCATCATATCAATTATAATAATTATAACAAGTAGCTTTCTTGTGGACTACTCTAATTTCATTAATTTCTAATTGCCCATTTGTTGTGTTTTTATTATGTTCATTTACTTGCAACCAGATGTTCTAAGAATTGTTTGTTTCCTCATTTTCCCACCAACATCAGCTTTTTCTCCTTCACAGTAATAATGCTATCTTTTCACATTGCAGAAAATTTAGTATTGTGTTTATGAAGAGTTATGCAACCTCCATTTTTTGCCCTTCTAATGACGAAAGGAAATGCTTTCAAAGCTCTTTTTATATGACACAAAACAGTGGTTCTATATAGATATTTGAGCTAATAATGCTCCAGAGGCCGTGAAATTGTATTACTGCCTATTTCCAGTTTTTTTGCAATACCAGCAGCAACTCAATAAGAACCCACATATTGACATGGAAACACACTGTGTGGGATAGAAATACATAAAGATTTTCTTAGTCATTTGAGGGTGGCTGAAATGAGCTAAGATCCAAATGGGTGTGCAAAAGTTTGTGAATGGCAATTCAAAGCGTGTTTTCCTGTGCTTTCCCCCCTTGATGCAAGCAAATCAAGGTGTAGAATTCAAGGATGTCCTAGTGAGTATATTTCTGTGAGGTGTATTCAGTGAGATGCAGACCATCAGCTCGCATTGAAATCAGCATTTAATTTACTCTTAGGGTTTACTTCCTCTTGTGTTTTCCCATAGAGACTCAGCTGCCTTAAAAGTTCTGTTATTATAGCACCATCTTCTGACTAACATCCTGTCAGGAGTACTTCTGAGTATTTTTATCTTTGGTTCATTGCAACTCTGAGGGTCCTACTTCTGTGAAAAAGTGGCTGCTCCCTTGCTTTGTGCACTGCTCCAGAGATGCAGTGAAGTGGTTAACCATACAGTGCAATCATCTGTGCAGAGCTGGGAATTCCGTAACTTTGGCAGCCCAATGCTGAAATGTACACACATTTCCGATGAAAATGTTGAGAGAATTAAATTAAAACAGAAAGTGTTCTGCTGACATTTTTGATGCTGACTCAGGTTTGTGTAAGAACCACTGACAGCACTTGCATTCTCAATGTCTTCTAAGGTAAAGACTGTGTGCTAGATATTTTGAACTCTACTACAGTATAAATACAGCCCAGCTAGTAAAGTTTTAACCTTATTTAACCTTTGCTCATGCACAAAGATGGAGATCTTCAGATTACTAGAAAGTGTTGGATAGGTTTTGAAAGAGGAAATCATATCATTTTCATATCAAACACACTTTTACTCTTGGCTGTGTTCTAATACACGTGGGTCTTTTAATTCCATTTCTATCTGGACAATAAAGAAAAGACAGGAGTGACTGTCAGCTGATTATCAAAGTAATTTAGTCAATTAATTCTGGAAAGGCTAGAGACTAATATTTGAAGTAATTGATCCAGTTCACTTCATATAAATTATTAAAACTTCAGATACAGTTTAATGGGCATAAAACCAGAGTCTGAAGTTTCCTTGGTGCAAGAAAATGAGATGGGCTTAAAAGACCTGGGTTGCTTCCCTGCTTCTATCATTGATTAACAATGAAACTTTGGAAAAGAAGTATTCCATATCTGCAGGAATTTTTCAGGCATTAGTAAAGGAGAGGTGAAATTAATTAGTCTTTGTGAGACCTATTGACATTTAGATCCATTAAGCAGATCAAAAATAGGGCTATTTGTGGCATTAGATTCTGCTGCTGGTTTGTTTCTGAATTCTTATCTGCCATACACTTCTTTTTGTGATAAACCAGTTGTGTTTTTATAGTTGTGTTTGCCTCTTTCAGTTCTCACTTGTAATACTATAATTACAACACTTACCAGTATCAAAGGATAATTAAGAGGATAAATACCTTAATGTTAATGAGAGAGTCAGATAACAGATAGTCCTATTTGTGCATATTTGTTCTTTGCATATACAAATGCAAGTGTGTAAACACATGCCATCTATTTCTTAATTAAAATAATATTCCTTCATTAGAAAATTACATCTTTTTTCTAATTTGATCACTTCAATTCAAGGTACTTATTTTTTTTTAATACTAAAGAACTCCTTTAGTCATAAACAAAGATAATTATTTGCTCAAGCTTTTTTTTTATTTGTTTGTTCCCTTCAAGTGACTTCCTCCAGTCTACAAAATGTTACTGGTCATGTTCTCAGAATTTTCTACATACTGTGAAAAAGTCTGAAAAACATAAAACGTGGAGCTGATGATTCACTGAATCTGAGCATTTTCTCTAATTAGTGACTTAATGGGATGATGCATTGCACTGTAGCAGTCTTTGCAGTGTTTTATGTGTTAATGCAAGGTGGAGGGCAAAGGGAACTGAAATAAATGCCTAAATAGACCTTGCAGTTTTGTTGATCTTTACTCTCCTCATGACATAAAAGTGAATAAACCAAACACAAATACATATTGTTGGTTATAGTAGTATTCTTAACTGTATAGTTCCATTGGGATATTGAGTGTCACTAAAACCAGAGCAGTCTGGGTCTTACACACACTCAGGGCCATCTACCATTGTCCACTTCAGAAGGCCTTTCTCCAAAGTCATGGTGAACTCACTGGACCAGAGTACTCACTGCTACCATTTCTCCACTTATTTTCAGAACAAAAAGGAAGGTAGCTGTAACTGTAGACCTCATCTAAAACGTCAAGAGAAAGAGAACTATATTGGAATAGCTTGGAGCAAGACAACAGACTCTGCATTCAATTAAAATATTAGTGAGATGATACCCCCAGATGGATTTAGTTCTTACATGGTTTCTAGCTATACATATTTGTTTCATCTTCTGCACAACTATAGGATCAGAGCACCCCAAGGGACCAAGAGCCCTTAGTCAAGAATATAGAAACCCCAAAACTCATAATTCTCTTAAATTTCTTCTTAACTCTCCTGGCTGTAACCCTGTTTACACTGGTGAACTGTAATACATATTGAATTTGCATTCAATACCTTAGTGACACTACTATGCACATCCTTTGAGGACTTTTCCTCTTCACACATTATAATTGCAAAATGTCTATTTGTCTATTTGTTAACATATGTTCTCAGCATTTGTATATCTGTGTGTCTTACCATGTGATATTTGATTTTCCTGTGCTTTATTTGTATGTATAGATAAAGAAAATATCTGTTGTTGGGATACAGATTGATCTTTGGAAAGGATGTAAGCCTTTTTCACTCCATCTATTGCAAAAAAGCAAAGAATTGCTGAGCAAAAAAAATTGTTTTTTGGACTCAGCATACTGCTGGAAAGATCAGAACACTATATGATGGTAGCAAGCTCTACATTTTCCTTTCATTTTTCTGAATTCCCTGGAAGATTGGTAAAAATCACATGGAAAAAGCCATGTTTCTCTGGGCTGATTTGTGGCTTCTCCAGACAATGTATGCAGTATAGTGTTCGAGAGTAGAACAAGATTTCTCCCTGAAGGACTGAACACGTAACTCATGCTTTAGGGCTCTCCTGCCCCCCTTTGTTCAAATTCTGCTGTTATTTGGGATTGTTGAGCACTGGTGTTTGTCCACCTGTATCAGCTCAAATTGACTTTGTGAAAAGGAATCAATGTCTCTGCATGACAACAGAATTGCTTGGGTTAGTATTTTGGTACTATTGTTTATTGCTTTGCTTATTAATTTTTGAGATGTCATGCAAAAGACTACAAGCTTTGGTCCTTGAGCTAGACCTGCAATTGGTGCATTTTGGATGAGTGTTATGTTTGGCTAGTATAATCTAGAGTTTTGGCACTGTCCTCTCTTTGCAGCAGAGAAAAATGAAGCTTTCCCATGTCATAGAGTGCTATGTGCACAGAAATAAACATCGATTCAGAATTTATCCAATAGCAAGCATTTATCTCAATGATAATTTTTGCATCTTTCCAAATAATAGAAAGATACAAAAAGCCCAGATTTTAATCCTATGTCTTGTACTAGAAATTGAGAAGTCTTAACATTTGATTATTTCTAATCTTACTCTTGTTGCTTTAAGAAAAGCTACACATGTTGTAAGTTAACAATTTTAATAGGTGGTTATTAATATAGATTTTATAATTATAATAGAAGTAATATGAAATCGGATTAGAATGTCAGAATAAACACTTTTTCTTCTTGAAAATCCCCATGAAATTTTGTTTTAATTCTCTTGAAATTGATTTAGAGAATTTAACCTTCCTCTTATGTTTTTTTTTGTACCTGATATTTAAATTGTTTTTCTCATTTCTCAGAGATCAGACATTCACAGGAAGCTATTATTAATAATAAAATACAGTGCATGAAAATGCAAAAATATGTGATCCTCTGTTGTCCTTTTGGCTAACAGATTTTTTGCTCCAACTGCTATAATTGCATTTTAGACTTCACAAAGGTCAGAAGAATATGTATGACAATGGCAGACTGTGGGCTTTGCTGCATGCTCCTTAGGGCCTCACTCAGAAAGTGAGAGAAATTTGATCAAGGTTTGGCTAAAAGTGCCTTATGGACAATAAGACATTATGGCTTGGGTTTTTTACATCTTTCTTAGGAACTGGGAAACAAGATTGTGAGGCTAAGTTAAGAAAGTAATCACTGTAAGTTATATACTTAAAAATTATTCATAGATGTATGTTTCAGTCACTTATTTTAGCACTATAGTAATAATAGTTATCACAAAACAGAATTTATGACACTCAATTACAATCTGTCTTTCAGAAAGGCTCTAGCTGAGTACTAGACAACATGGTGCTTAGTAATATATGGCACTTGGAATCAAGAGTCTCTTCTACAACACTGAAATCATTACAGCCTTTAAAATTAGCCATGAATCGTTTGGAAGTAGAATGGCTAATATTCTCAAAGATTACAGGGTAATTAAGGATTTCCATAACATTTTCAAAAGTACCATTGATATCAGAAGTTAGAAACCTCAGATTAATATAAGAAACCAAATACTGAAAAAACTAGCATCCAAATATAAATTCAGATAAACACTAATATAGGCAACACTGAATCATTTAAGTGCCTGAAGTCTAATTTCTTCTGGTAAAGTTCCATAAAATGTTTAAATACATCCCCTTGAGTGGTAGTTTACTACTGACTATACTTGCTTAGTAGCCTGATGCCTTCATATTCTCAGGAGGCATTTCCTACATGCTTCCTTGCTGGCTCAAAGGGCTGGTGTGCAATCATAAACTGCCTTAACTTTTCCAAGATCCCACCTTTTGCCAGGGTCCTGACCTCTCCCTTTTTGAGTTTATTTGGCTTTCTCTGTGCTGCATCATTTCAGCATGCAAATCCAACAGAATATGTTGGATATGAAAAAAGGTGTTTTTTTCCTAATTGTGCTGACCAAGATCAACACAACACCAGCCAAATGCTCATGTGAGTGTAGTAGAAAGCATGGGAGCAAACGGTGGGCAGAAACATCTGGCTCAGCCTGATGTAAAAATACACCTTTGGCAAATTCTGGATTACACCACATGGAAAAAGCAGTCTTGAAGATGTTTTCTTCACTCCAGTGGTTGTGAAGGTTGTTTCCAGTCACCTAAACCATGGAAGATTTGCACATTCATTTTTCCATCTGCTTTATTTGCCACGAGCAGGTTAAATTGGGCTCTCATTTGGAGGCCAAATCCCCTGACCCTATCACATGGGCTACTGTGCATCCCACATTTTCTCTATGGTGGCAGGTGATGCAAGAACTGAAGCAGACACAGCCAGACCTTCCTGGAACCTAGCTGAGCATCCAGCCCAGCCTGCTCCAGCCTCTGTGAATCTGGGCAGCTAGTGTGATCTTCCACCCATGGTCTATTCCTGCAGCTCCTCCATGCCTCTCTGCTTTCCCAGGTATGTGCCACACAACTTGCCATTCTCAGCCATATGTGCCTTAACTGGATATTATGGGTTGACTTTCTCTTCTGAAGAATATTCTGGGATAAAATGATCTTTGTATTGTCTGACAGAATTGTTCTTCTTTCAGTAGCATACTTAAATCTTTGTGTAGGAGAGAAAATATGTTTATGATTATGAGGATCATTACCTTCATGGCTGAAGAACTCACATGGGATATGTGGGCTGTAATCTCCTCAAGCTGCTCTGAGCACCACGTTACTGCATCTTGCTCTCTGACACTCAGCTTTTTGGATAAGATGGATCACTGGCACTGTCATGACTGATTTTTACCACCAATACACCACTTTTTTTGCCTAAGACTGCAAAATATTAGTTCTCAAAGGAATTCCTGGCATGAATTCCAGTTACACAGGGCCTTCTTTTCTGGCAAATCTTCAAAAATTACTTTAGCAGTATCTGCTCCTTAGCTTACTCTGTTCTTCTCTTGGTTTCTGTTCAGAGACAGCAGCTTCAGTCTTGCTGATTACTCTTGGGAATAGTGAGATATGCAAACCCTTGGGGTTGTGATGCTTAGCTTTTTGGTGACTATACCCTATATGCAGACCAGGGTCCTGGCTGGAAAGGGAACTTGCACCTTTAAGTCCCTTAAAAACTTTTGAAAGTATCATTGCCTGCCATATTAGCTGAAAAATGTTTTATACAGAAAGTGATACTCCCTGCTTGCTTCAGGATATGTAACCTGGACTGTGAACCCTGTGGTCACTGTGAAGCCTCCCATTCACAAGAGATGTTAAAGTGATGTAGACCAAGAAAGCTTATTGCATTTCTCCAGCAAATGTAATGTGAGACCCTCACATAGTAGCTGATCTAATTTTCATCAGACTCAGCTCACTATTTTAGATTTCACTGCAGAAAGTAAAGGAATTGCTTCCATGACTGCATTTCAGCAATCAGCTTAAAAGTTTTTCTTCATCTTGCATTGTTAATTTAAGTTCTGTTCTATGATTGCCAGTTAAAATTGTGTTTTCCTTGTGACTGTGGTGCTTAAGAGTTGTCAATAACTAAAAAATTTTAAGACCATGTACTTTAGACCTGAAAATGCTCACAAAAATGTTGTCCTTTTGCCTCATCTATACACTTGAAATACGTCTCATGGAGCAGAATGGCAATTTTA
Source organism: Thryothorus ludovicianus (assembly GCA_013397245.1). NCBI lineage: Eukaryota > Metazoa > Chordata > Aves > Passeriformes > Certhiidae > Thryothorus > Thryothorus ludovicianus. Next base: position 193,732 of record VZTB01011863.1, on the reverse strand, counting down.
GTCACAGTAACTATGTCTGCTGTAGCATAACAGGGATGGGGCATGGGGACATCTTGTTTCTGTGTTCTTCTGCTATCTCCACACTGCTGGTTAGTAACTGCAGGTTTTTCTCTGGACACAGTTTTGGCTCACGCTAGCTAGGCTGGTTCAGGGATGGTACTGCTAGGGGACTGCTGCCAGCAGGCAGGATGGGGGAGGCCATCCTGCAGGGGAGACAAGTACACAGTGGACCGAGCTCTGTGGACATCACCCTGCCAAACCATCTGTCCTTGGAGCCATAGGGTGAGCCCTCAGTGATTTTAATCATTAGTGTGGATCTACAGAGGGCAACAGACCCAATTCCAAGATGAAAAAGAACATTCAGCAAGGATAAGACCTTTGTACCAGCCAGAGAAGACTGATCTGTCCAGACTTCTCAAAAAGCAGAGTATAGAAAGAATAGCCCATTGAACATGGGCACTTGCTAATAGGATGTTTCACTTTTTTCCCTCCAGATTGTATTCCCACTTGATTTCACCCTGATATTTTAAAAGAGCTGGGAGAGATGCCACTGTCAGGTGGAAAATGATATGATGAACAAAGGAGCAGCAATCCAGGACTGTCTTGCAGAGACCAGAGAAGACTGAAGACAAAGGAAATAGATACTAAGAACAGAAAAAAATTAGTGAAATTGAGCAACTCTTCCCTTATTTAGACATGATTGACACTTTCTGATTGAATACTATAGACTTCTGAATTAAAAGAAAAAAAAATTAATTATCCAGACTGCTTGACTTCAGGTTTCTTTTTCATTTTGTGTTGCACATGTCATATTGGATCAAATTCACATGACATTTGATCTCAGAACATTGTTTAAAGATTTCTTTAATATCAGTTGGCTCATTAAATTGGCTTAAAGGTTTTTATATTATTTTAGGATATAAAACTATGTTCATTAATCTTTAATAAATTATATATCAGTAGCCATATAATTGATTGTAATTTTGATATTTATTGTGATATTGATTTTCACAAGTTCACATTTAAAATATTTCCTTCTATTTTCTATTTTTGTTCTCCTTTACATATTTCCTTTTTATTGTATCATCACAAATTATTTGAAATAAATAATTTTCTTAAGTGATATTGCTTATTTAGTTTTCTTTTTCCTAATGTAGCAAAAAAAAAAAGATACAATCTTTTATGATTAAGGAACAAAAAACCAAGAGTGCTTAAAAGAGACACGAAGATAGAAGGGAAAACCAGAATCAAACATTAACACATATGCTTCAAAGAAAAATCTTTAACTGAAGAAATGAAAGATATAAGGAGTTCTTTGTCTTCATCAAAAAATACCAGTTTATTGGGGGGGGCAGACAAAAAGAGTTCCAAGACTTCTCTGAACAGAATACTATAGTCTGGATGCCTTTATGTATGCCAAAGGAAGATCTAAAACATTTTTTAATTAGTCTGGCACTGAATTTAAAATTTGATAATACATTCCTTGAATCAACTTTTACTGAAGATGCAAAAATCTAACTTTTGGAGTGCATTTTCTGCTAATCCAGCTACTCAAGTTTGCACAGCTGGGAGATTTCTATTTTTTCCTGCAGCTTTTTCTCCCCCTCCCCCATTCTGATTTGTTATTGTTTGAAATTCTGAGACTGTTTTACACACATTTTCAGCGTACAACATTTGGATCCTGATAAACGAATGACAAGTTTGATATAAAGCCTTGTGGAAGACCCTGCAGGGTCTGCCCAGAGAGAAGAACACATCTGTCTCCAGCTGTGCAGTTATTTAGGAGTGAAATTACTTGTCCTGCATTGGGCAAAGATAGTAATTATTTTTTTTGTTGATGTGAAGATCAAAGGTTATTTGCAGGAAGTAGGGGCAAGGACTGTGGTATTTAGCTGGAGAGATTTATCCAGGACATAATTTAGTGCATGGTTTGCACGTTAACCTGGTGCTAATGCATGCAGATGGCAGAGAAATTGTAAACAGTCCGATGTAAGATAAGTTATAATTGGTGAAAAGTAAATTAATCTACTGGTCATGAATCTTCCACAGTTAGCAGAATCTTGAGCAGCTGCTGCATTCCACAATCACACTTTGAAAAGAGCTCCTTGATCTGAGGATTTCTTGCTACAGAGTGAACAACTTCTTCCTCCTGTCCCTGTGCAGCTTTCTGTTTATTTATTCATTTATTTATGTATTTTAATAATGTAACCCTGGTTTTAGGAGCAGTATCCAGTTTTAGACTGATATAACTCACAAATTTCTTCCCATGAGAGTGAATCCCTTGGTTTAGTGATTTGCAGTGTGCAAACTGAGACTATCCTCCCTCTCCCTCAAAAACCACAGAGGTAGGAGTTTATAAATATGACTTTTCATAACTGGATGCAGTATGACCTCATGGTCAGAGATGAGATATAATATTTATTTCTCCACAATTTCCTGATGCTGTTTCCATGAAATAGCTTTCTCATGTTTCTCATTTCTAAATTTGACTTATATATGCAAATACATTTACTCTTTTAAAAATGTTACTCAGTAAAAAGCACAAGTATACAAATGGTGTGAGAAAAGTGGAAAAAAAAGGTACAGAAATGATGACTGAAATCCCTTACAGCAGACCAAGATTTATTAATATTTATGCACTATTGTGACACAAAATATTTTTCAATTGTATTGGCATAGGCAGATAGCTTTTTTGTTAAAAAAATTATGATTTTCACTATCCATAGGACCTCCATGGTTCTGTTTACTAAGTCGGATGCTGCTGAGATTCGTGCTGTTTTAAATAAGGAAAATGCCATAAGCTAAAATGAGATATACTGATATAAATCCAGAATAAATTATCTTAAATTTATGCTTAAGCATAAAGTGTTTATGGCCAATTCCCATGACAAAAATAGCCCGCCTGGAAGAGTTTTGGCAAAAAATCAGAGACAGCAGAACAGTTTCATAACTGTAGCTCATTCACAAATATTAATGGAAACATGTTTTGCCATGTATATTATAATTCAGTCATTTATCTCCTAAATAATTGCTAGACTGGAGAAACAATGAAGAGAATGAAGTTTTAGACTTCATTCTGTTCTCTGTCTTTGTTTTCATTTCAATATGCTCATGAAAGCTCATCTAAGGGATGAAAACAAATGATTTCTCAGATGCTTTGCTATGATCAATCATCAGATTTCTGAGGGAAACAGGTAGTGGTGCATTGCACAGAGAACACCTAAGTAAATTTTGACATGGTAGAGAAGTTTTCACCATAAATAGATTTGGTTTTCTAATTTTGTGCAGGCCCTGATAAATGTCTTGGCATAGACTAATCTGCTGTTGCAGCAAGTGCAGCCAAAATCCAGAAATTCTCCAGCTAATTCTGTCTGCAAGCCAAACCTCACTGTTTCCCCACTGCACTGCCCTCCCACAGAATAAAACCTTAGTGGGTTCCCTTAATATAGCAAATGAACTCTGAATTCATGGAGGGAAAATCAGCTCTAAACAATGAAAGGCTACCAAGTCTTCCTAGGGGCTACTCTTTGTTTAACATAAAAAAGGTAAATATAATACATATTTTAGCATCTCAAGTGTGTGGATAAATGTAGCATCTCTGTACATTTAAAGCCTTAAGATGGGATGGATCAATGGGTCTGCAATGGAAAGCCAGCAACAGTATGTCTTGGAAGAGGAGACTCTGCCACTGGGTTCTTTTCAAATACTCCAAGCAGAAACGAGCAGGTGCAGTAAGGCTCAAGGTGAGGAGAATAGCAATCACTACAGGACTGAGATAATTTAAAGCTGACATGATACAAACTTCAGCTACTGAAACTGTGGCTTCCTTATTTACCTTGGTGATGAAGAGCTTCCATGTTGAAAGATTTCAGCACTGCCAGCACTCCACACTGTCAAATTGCTGGGAAAAGTGAAATCAGTAGGAGGGATTGTGGGCATGCAAAGACCATTCCTGTGGAGCAAAGCTTGGTCAGAGGAGGTGGAGTAGCTGCTATGGTATCTCTGTGAGGGAAACAAGTATGTGTGCTTGTGCCTTTGCTGACAAGAGTTGTGGTACCGTGCCAAAACTACCATAAATGTAATAAAATTTGGGAAAAGGTTATCCACTCTCCCACTGATTAGTAGATACAGAAAAATTTTTGGCTACATAAATATCAAGAATTAATTTTTACAAACCCATTAATGTCTATGGCTTGTACTGTCTGTAACTTCCAGTTCTTTTTTTATATATTTCTTTTTCATTTTCAGACTATTCTGTTGCATGTCTTCCTAATGTTTTTGTTCAATTTTGCACTTATTACTCAGTTAGCACTGTTTTTAAAATTTCCATGAATAAGACTGAAGAAAAATTGTTTTGTATCACTATCTATTCCTTGGAAGAAAGAAAAGAAAAAAAAAAAAATAAGAGACTCTGAACTTGTCTCCTTCAAATGTTCCATAATGACAAAAGAGTAAAACCTTCACAAATATTTTGGAAAAAATTTGCTCACGTAATGGACACTTTACGCATAAAAGCATGTGGAATAAAAGTATGCATAATTAACCTCTCTAGTAGGGGGTGAACATTTGCCGTGTATGTTTTGTTTTCCAGGATGAATCTACTCTCTATGAATTTACCTATATTATATATCTTGTGGTAGAAACCTGTAAAAGTTAATATAACACTGTTAGTCACTTTAAATAAAGACTAATAACATTAGCTGGCCAGAGATGGGGGAGAGCAACTGAACCAGGTCGTGCTACTGACTATGCCAGATTCCACAACAGCTTTCAACAGATATATAGAATGTGAATAAACCCCTTAGAGGACAATTTGATCTTTAAAAA
>VZTB01011863.1:145586-188870 GCA_013397245.1 Thryothorus ludovicianus | reverse complement strand
AGAATGAACAGACAGTGTCATTATAAGCATCCAAATTTTGCCTTGCAAAACTCATAACTTCCTAGTATCACAAAAACGCTGTTGTTTAATAATGTCACTTGGGAAAGCGTGGTAAACACATACTGTTATAAACTGAAAAAGCAACCAAAGCATCAGCACATTCGTTGCACCAGAAAAATAGAAAAACAAAATAAAAAGAAAAAAATAAAACCAAAAGAAAAAACACGGTTGTCTTCGAGCCATGGAGATTTTACATTCTTTTTCTTCCCAATACAATCACTGATGATATGCTAATTAGGCCTCTTATTATGCAGGAATGTTTACAGTCATTAGTCTTCAGGCAAAGTTCATCAAAATAATACAGAAAACTACTTTAAAAATACCTGTGACACTTTAAAAAATATCCCAATGACACTTAATTCATCCACTTCCAAACTGTAAACTAGTTTTACTGCTGATTTTGACTGCAAAAAAAGCCACTGTGCATGTTGTAGATCAGCCCTCCAAACCCATGGATCTGCTTCCACCTCGTGAAAAATCCCATATATCACCACATTCCTCTCCATGTGAATCACAGAAAGTCACAGCTGCTAGGTCTGGGTGGATCACCTTGTTCAGTAGAAAGACCAACTGGCTGAAATAAAGAAGGAAAAACAGTGATTTCCTGCCAACAACTGGAAAGAAAAGTGACATATGGAAATGTTTGTTCATACCATTCATGGTTAGCTGGTGGAACTCATTGCTGCAAGAGTTCATTGGGACTGGATCCGAGGGAGGCTGGATATCCACCAGTATATTTCTAACCTTCAAGAATTAGACTAGTAAACCCCAATTATCCAGATGAGAATGCTAGGACACACGAAATATTGCACATTGCAGGAAATAAGCTGAGGATTCAGCTGTTGCCCTGTTTTTGGACAACAAGCTGTCCATGAGCCAGAGCATGCCCTTGCTGCTACAAAAACTAATGAGCTCCATCAGGAAAAGCACTGCCAGCAGGCTGAGGGAGCTGATCCTGCCCATCTGCTCAGGCCTGGTGAGGCCACATCTGGAGTGCTGTGTCCAGTTCTGGGCTCCTCAGTACCAGAGAGACACGGAGCTCCTGGAGTGCATCCAGTGGAGGCTATTAGATTAAGGGACTGGACCATTTTTTATGAAGATACCCTGAAGGAGCTGTGCCTGTTTGCCTCAAGAAGAGACATCTGAGGTGGAATCTCATCAATGTCTATGAGTATCTGAAGGGAGGGTGTCCAGAGGATGTTTTCAGACTTGTCTTAGTGAGGGAAGAGGCAGAAACTGTTGCACAGGAAATTCCACCTGAATCTGAGAAAATGACCACAAGTGATCCCATCTGGGAACAGACTGACCTGAGATGTTGTGGAGTCTCCCTCATTGGATATACTCGAGAACCATCTGGATGCAATTCCCAGCAATGTGCTCTAGGATGCCCCTTCCTGAGCAGAGAAGTTGGACTCATTGTGGTCCCTTCTAACCTTTCCCATTCTGTGATTCTGTGAATACAGGAACACCTACTGACACTGCATATTTATTTCACCAGTATTTGTAATTGCGTTGGAAACAATGGTTGTACTAACCATGTCAGGTGACTGACAGTGTGATAATTTGACAGCTGCTTTCAATACAATTTGGGCCTTACCAAACACTTCTGCAGCAGTGTTTTTGTATCAAAAGTCAGTTGGTATTGTCACAGAATCTCTCAAGTTGGAATAGACCTGTAAGGATCATCAAGTCCATCTCCTGACTCCTTGCAGGACTACCTAAAACTGAACTGTATGAGCATGGACCTCATCCAGATGCTCCTTGAACTTTGACATGCTTGGTACTGGTACATGTATTACCATTTTTGAGTCCTAAAACAAGTTTTAATGCTGTGGTGTTTAACTAGCAAACCATCTTAGTTTCTAGCTTAGGTGAACAATCTATGCTTTCCTCCTTATTGTCACAAAACCTTTGATCCTGATGATAACCTGATTTGTCTGTTCTGCATACCTGAAATAAAACCACCAAAATGTTAAAAATGGTGGACATCATGTGGTGAACTCATATTCTGCTTAATATTGCATTAAGTAGATCCAAAAAAGTTCAGGGGATAAAAATCTCTTAGTTTAAAATGCAACGCAATGACAATTCATACAGAGGTATTCATCTGTGTGAGAGCAGTCTGTCAAGAGGAATCCTTATAGTCACACTGTATTATTCATGTTGCTTTTTGAAATCTATGTTTCCTTTTATTGTTACTACTTTATTTCATCTATATCTGTTTGGTGTTTGAAGTAGATTAAACAAATTTCTATTGCATTTTCCCTGTAAATACTTGATATGTGTTACAGAACTATTATATTGAAGCAACAGCTAAACCATTTGTAGAAGTGGAATTTGAAGTCTGAAAAAAGATTGAGTTTTGGCATCAAGATACCATTCAGTCTCTGTGGTTATAACTATTCACTACCCTCAAATATAGCACTGGGAGTCTTCTCCTCTCCTGGTCTTGTAGTATTGTTGTTGGGAACTCTTTGTAATGGGAAAAGGCAAAAGAAGCAAGCTCTGCTCCAGATCAGAGCACTACTTGCACCCTTTAGCAGAACTGGGATTATACAGAAGCACTGTTAGAGGTCTTATATTGCATTTTTTTTAACTTCTTCCTCTCCATATACAAGGGTCATTAAACTTCTCCTTTTTAAAGGGTTTTGTCTCCAAATGATCATTTTGTGTCACAGAGGTTGAAGATAATTTTCGAAAGATTTAAGAAAATAGAAATATTTTCAACCCTCCTCCAGTATAGCACTTAAATCTTTGTTGCAACACTTGAGCACATATCATGGGAGGAAACTTGTACATGATTGAAAACACAGGATTTAAGACTGGAAAGATTTTTAGGCAGCAATATATCAGTAAACCTCTGCACAAGTTTATTGCTATAAATTCAGTCCCAGTGTAGCGGGTTGTCTGGTGGTGCAACATTCCCTGTTACAGCAGCATGGTAGCAGTAGGAAGTCATATCCACCCCAACTCACAGTCTCTGACCATAAGACCCTCAGCTATGCTAATAAATATCTTTGAGTAGCTCTCAATATTTATTTTAAATGTAATAATTTACTTTCTATGCATCTTCATTTTCTGTCCTATTTGCACTTTTATCTTTTCTAGTACTTGGGAAAAGAGGAAATAAATAATGGTTTTCAAGGTCTGTTTTTCACATGTTATCTCAGTGACTGCTTGGCAAATATTTCTTGGCTAGAAGGAGAGCAGGAGAATATGTAGACAGGGTGTACCATAAAATTTTATGGAAAACATTGTGAAATCTATGCATTTGGGTCAATCTTCACCATGTGCTATGTAGTGGAGGGGCATTGTCTGGCTCAGCAAGAAACTTGCTTTAGAATAGCACTTCCACTGAGCAGTGGAAATCCTGCATTTCCCACTGCCAGGGAAATGGATTGCCTTGTCCCAGTCTGAGAGCAGAGTATAAGCAACACCACACATTCTGAACTGGGCAGCACAGTTTGGCTAAACCACAGAAGGAGAAAAGAAAGATGGACTGATATGTTAAATTAGAGAGGGAAGTTAGAAAGGAAAAAAAATTTTTGGAAATATTCCAAGAAATAATGAAGCACTGTAAACCCCCTAATATTTGTCTATATTATATGGTTTGTATTGCATTTTTATAGTGTGACTCTTGTATTGAAAAAAAGCTTGTACAAAATGTTTGAAAAGTATTCTTGTACTGTTAATGAGTACTCTAAAAAAATTATTTGGAGGACAAGTCATGTGTGTAATTCAGAGTGCAAATACACATTCCCTTTGGTGTAGTAGAAGAAATAAAACTTTTCAAGATTAAAATACAGTTTCTCAAGTTTCAATTTTAGAATGATTTTCCATATATTATATGAATTCAGATTAATCTTAATTTTAAATTGGTTTGAGAGCCCTTCAGTATTAATCAACAGATTTTTCCAAATAACATATTTTTTCTACCTTCCTTTCTTTGAGTCCTTGAATTTAATAATGTTGGGATTTCCTGCTCCAAAGAGGGATCTGCTAAATAAATTTAAATGAAATAAAACACTTAAAAAAAGAATGAAACGTGTGAAAAATACAGTCTGATAAGATCAAGAGTCTAAATCTATAATCCCCAAAACATGACAATTTGAAATTAAATCTGAATTGATGTGTTCTTGAATTGCTATTCAGAAACATTTACTTCTTTCTTTAAAAAAATGTTTTCCCAAGTCCATAACCTGAACATGAAAGTTCATATAGGAAAATATTCTAGAATAAGACTATTATTATACAAACCCCATAACTCCCACGGAATTTCCCTTATGAAAGGGAACTCCAGGCTGGCCAGTTGGCTTTCCAGTCATCATTGCTGGTAGACACATTCAGTGGGGTTATTATTGTGGGTAATGCCCCATATGCTTCCTGCATTAAGAAGGTGAGGGGAGATGAACACCTGCCATGACATAAGTCATAATGAAATTCACTTCACAAAGTAGAAAAGTCCTAAAATATGAGTGGAAAATCTCTATTTCTGAATTTGAAAGTGGAGTTGTAGAGGGGACTTCCAGCCAAAAAGCGATCAGGTTTCGAAATGGATGACAGGGATAGCCTGCATCTTGCATTTGGAAGATTGCAGAAAAGGTTAGAAAATAAAAGGAGAGAAGTTGCCAGATTTTTAAAACAGAACAATGAATTCTGGTTTTGGATGGCAGCACTGACAGGTCTCACCACTTCCTTGATGCCAAGCATCAGGCAAAAAGAAATGTTCAAGAGTAAATGTACATTCCCACACGTCCCACCACAGATGTTTTGTAGACAGGGCAGAATGAATTGACAATAATATAACTGTACTTAGAAGCAAGCTTTATGATATCAAGTACAGTATACATCTGCTAAGATGCAACTGTAAAAGGAAGAAAAAAGAGAAATCACATAACTCATTTCTATGATGAACATGTAAGAGAATGCTCTGACAGTAGCTGAGAGGCATGGCGGGAGGGGCAGAGGGATCACTTTTCTCTAAGCAGGCAGATGCTGAGCTTGGACAAATACCTGGTCTGACCCATCTGTGGCTTCTCATATTGTCAAAAACCAGCAAACAAAAATTGAATCCCCTGCTGTTTAAATTGTAGTTGGTTCATCCAACATTTCAATCAGAGCTATATGAATGATGCTTTTTTTGAAAACCAAGCAACACTTTTATCTCTAAACCTTTTCCAGATTTGATTTCACAGTGTGAGATTAAGCCCGCGTGAATGCCTGAGGTGCTTAGAATGGAAATGTTGACAAACTGTCAGTTATAGAAGTGCTAGCAACCCACCTCAGATGTATTGTCATTAGTTAAGCAGATGAAACAGAAAACAGAGAAAAATTAGCTGAAGTTCAGTGGTTACTTGTTGCAAATTTGTAAAGTGCCTCTCTACCATAGAGATATGTAAAATAATGCTCCTGTTAAAAGTTATGTGGAAAATAAAGGTTCTCAGCAAGCTAATTTTACTCTGTTAACAAAGCATGGTTTCAAGCTATTCTTGTTAACCATCCACCCACTTTCTTTTCCCTCACCACCTCAGATTTGCAGATAGGAGGTACAATTACAGTCCTTTGTTTCATTCTGAGATCTCTTTACAAAATAAAGTCTCCTTTTATCCTGTTGAAACCTATGTGCTTTCCTTCATTGTTTAAAGGTAAAGGAGCTGATATCTAACTTTAAAGTAATCCTTTGTGTTGCTCTTTTTCCCCCCTCCCTGCCTCTTTGTTGTATGCATAGCCTAACTGTGTGCCTTCAATTGAACTTTTCCCCTGCCAAATCACACACTTAAAGCAGGAAAAAATGGGCTGGGGTGAAATCCTGGCCCCACTATACTTCATGGGCTTTAACAGGGTTGGGTTTTCACTCTAGCAGCCACTGCTCTTTGAATTGCTCCTTTTAGTCCTGCTGGAGATGTTTTACCCCTCCTGGAATGGAAGTGTTCTGGTGGACAGTTCTGGTGCAGATGATCTGAACAGAAAGTCAGGAATTTGGGTGATTTAACTGGCTCTGACACTGGCAGTTGGCATCATAAAGAGATCATGATCCAAGAGTGTAAGGACCCCACTCTTAACAAATGTGCAATTTCCAATATGACTCTGAAAGAGTGACGATAAAGAAACTATATATTTGTAATTATATTTGATTTTTATTCTTCTAACAGCCTGATTTTTATCTGTCAGGGCATGCCAGGAAGATTTACTTTTCCAGTGTACCTAATGGGGTGTTCTGGGCATTTGTAACAGATGAGGATGCTGGAAAAAATTAGAAAGAGGTGTCAAAATAAAGTTAGCAAAAAATCACCACCACCACTAATAATAATGATACTCATCATCATCATCATCAGTGGTACCAATCTTGCCCACTCGCCTGTGCAGAAAGAAGATATTTGTCTGCAAGGTCAGGGTAGTGGGGCTACAGGGACATAGAATTTGAGATGCTAATGCTGGGCTGCTTCTCATGGTAGACTTTGCTTTTTCTCTTACACCTGTGCCACAGCTGTTCTCCAAAGGAGCCACAGGAGATGGGACAAACAGCAGGCTTGTCAAAAGAGTGTGTGCCTGAAGACTCCCCCTAAGCAGCTTCAGATCGTGCTGATTTCCAGGCCATCTCCTTCATTTCCATTACGTAAATACCAGTAAGCACACACTGAGCCCTCAAGGCAGCACATGCTTTGTGTTGAATACAATCCACAGGGGTGTAGAGATTGAAGTAGATATGTTTGATCGAATAGAATGGGCAGTTTCACATTTCTGTATCTTTACCTTCATTCCTCAGGGAGACCCAAGATGCACACCATCACAATTCTTGGAGAAACTGCTTCTTCCTTATTCAGTATCAGTTTGCTTCTGAAACTGAGGCACCACCTTTCTGAAATCAGTGCTCTATTAGTGATGTTTCAAAGATACAAGTCTTCATACTGCCTTCAAAGAGATGTGCAGGATGCTATGAACTTGTTCACAGAAAACTTGCTTCACTGCCCACAGACACAGTCATAATCTTCCTACCTAATGAGTTAACCTATACTCATCCTCAGTTGAAAAGGAAGAGTTGTTCCACTATGTTTATCTTTCGATACATTGAATTTTCCCCAGTATTACTTCTTATCCTGTTCTCTTGACACTCTAGGGAGCAGATTTTTAACTTTCAACTTCATCTGTGAGATGGATACTAAAAAAACATCATAGACATCTCTGGTGTTTGCATTTTGCGAAGGATGTTGAGAAACTGGAGAGGCTGCAACATGATTTGAGAGCTGGAGAAAATGTCTAAACCCCCTCAATCTGCTTAGGTTATCAAAAAGAAGACAAAGTTGTGACTTGCTCACTGTTTAAGTACATCTGCTGAAACGTTTTGACCTTGTAAATTCATACACAGCAGGAGTTTCATGAGGACTGAAAGCACAAGCAAATGTCAATGAATTCAGGGCACAGCACAAAAGTGGAAAATCTTTTTGTTTTGGAACTTTTAAAGCTAAAGCTTATTTTTGCGTTTGAAAAGAATTTAATTTAAAGATTTAACTAAGTGAAAAGAGTTAATTAAAAGGGCCTATCTAATAATTTTATATTGACCCAAACCCTTTGTTTGTTAAAGCAAACACTGGGCTAGCTCATTGTGTTGATAACTACTCTAGTGGTACAGCTACCACTGTGTTAATTATTCTAGTGCTGAAGAGAAGTCCCCTGGGGTGGGTTTTGTACTTTGAAGCAGATGTAATGAAAAAAATGCAACAAGATTCTGGAACTATATGAGGATTCTTGAGTACACAAATAACGATCAGCTTCTAGCAATGAGAAAGTTAAAGCAGGGCTAACCAACATTTTATTCCAGTGGTTTTTCTCACATATACTGAACAGGAGAGGGAAAACCCATAATTATAATTATAATTATTATTATTATTGGGTTTTTGTCTTAGTAATCATTTAAATATTTTCCTTGAGAACCTTCTGATGTTACCAGCAACCTTCAGGTTTTCTTATACTATCTAATATTTTTGATTTGAAGATGATCAGTTTTATAAAAAATATTTACTAAAATAATCGTTATGAGGATTCCAGTACATTAACCAAAATATTTTAGATCATTTAAGCTATCACACACAGGTCTATAGGGAATTCAAGAAAAACAGACATCAGGGTGAGACTATTGAAGCAGACAGGGAAATGAGCCCCTTAGGGAGACAACCCAAACTTTTTTTCTGAAAGAAGAATCCCAAGCTTGGGGTCTAGGTGTGCAAAATAAAAGATACAAAGTAAAAGAATATATTTTCAAAATTCTTACGAAGCAAAGTCTTGGTGCGTTTATGCAGCCCTTGTACCTGCACTCAACATTTTGGAATAAGTGGTAGTATTTTTCTCTCTCTAAACAATATAATGTTTAAAGACAATAAGATTAACAATCTCCAGCAACAGTACTTACATCTGCTCCATAGGCCAGCCAGCAACTCTGGACTCCTCCAAGCTGTTCTGAAAAAGAAAGCATTTGGATAATTGGACAAAGGTGCTTGGTGGAGCTCTAAAATAATCACTACCATCCCTCATCTTTCCCAGCCCTAAATATACATTTGAACTCTATCTTTTAATCCTGTTTTTTTGGCAGAACATCTTTAATCTCTTGCCCTCCATTCTAAGAAAAATTCATCCGCATGTGAGTTTAAGTAAAAGTTACTATTTATAGCAGTTTAAAGTGGTTTATATTGTCTAAATTTTTATTATACTGTCATGATAAATTTGCAGGCTTTTTTTCCCAGTGTTTGCTGTGAATAGAGTCTCAGATGTGTACTCTGCTTACACTGTCGAACTACTGAAGCAGGATTTTTTTTTTCCATAACAATTACCTTTACTCCTTCACTTCCTTTTCCAAAATACAATTTAAGATGATTTATAAAGTAGTTGCAAATTTGACTTGCATTTTTTAATTTCGAATTTTTTCACTTGTTCCTACCAATTGAAAAATAGAGACAAAATTTGGTAATGAGAAATTGCAAATGCTTTAAATTCTATTACTTTGTCCACAGCAAGTCTAAGGTGTCATTCATAACTCTCTTGCTACTGTCAGTGCACCCACAGGTAAGATGCAACATGGTAGCTTGGATACTTGATTAAAAAGTGTTCTACTCAAGCCCTCTATCTTCTCTTTTGAAGCGTTTCAAGCATCTTCCAGTGGAATGCAGTGTGATGGTTCTCATTGCCACTCTTTGTGAGCTCCTGTTTAAACTCCTAAAACATCTCAGAAACAATTAGTTAATGTTACTTTGATTAGCGAGAGAGGAAATAAGAATTGCATTGTATATTCTGGTTCTGTGGGCATATAGACAAAGCAATTATTTGCACAGCCTGCTGCTCACACCCTAAATATTTGGGTGATGATTTCCTGGATACATTATGTTGAGCTAATACAGAAATTTGAAGCTGTGTTTTGGGTAGGGGAAGGTCTAAAAACTGGTTGGATTCATTAGTAGTCTAAGGACTGCTTCCTTACTTATTACATAGGATAACCTGGGTTCTTAATGACTGTTTTATTTTGTTTTAATTCCATGGTTGTTGTGACAGGATGAATTATCAGATGTAGGAAAAAGCCAGCTGGGTTTAATTAATCACTAACCCCCTCAGCATTTTCTGGGAGCTGTGGCAGGAGTGGGGAGAAGGTTCTGAAGCCTCTATGAGATGGACTCAACTCATGTACAGAGCAAGAATTTTTCAGGAGCCTCTGAAGTATGAAGAAAGAGTATAAAAATCTCTAATGTGAGATTAACAGACTGAATCCTCAATCCTAAATATTCTGATCAGGTCTTGCTGTGCCCAGTTTTGTGCCTCACACATCAGGAAAAAGATGTATTTCAAATAAAAAAGGAAAGCAGAGTGAATTATCTAAGATCTTGAAGATGTGATTTATTCTTATGGGAAAAATGAATGAATAGCGTTAAACTTCAAAAAGTATGCCTGGTGAGAGGATCTGAAATAAAGGGAGGAAGAAAAAAGTTTGATTTCTTGGTCAGTTAAGGAGTGGTCAAGAAACCACAGAATGGAAGTTACAAGTTATCAAAAGGAGAACATTCAGTGATTAAGAAGTGAGGAACATGTTCCCATATTCCTGGGAAATACATACCTCCAAGCAAGCTAGGGTTGAGCCTCCAGCACTATCCTGTCTTCTACCACCAGGGAAATTTAAGTTTTGGTCATCCTTCTCCAGATGAATGATGTAAACTTTAGACCAGTGGTTTCCAAATTGGAAGATAAGGCATGATCACAACAAACATGAGTGAGCAATCAAGTCTGAACTCATGAGCTTTGTTTCTGCAGGACAGTATCAACATTGGTCTTGTGACCAGTCTGCAAGAGGGAGGAGGCTAAGGAGCCAGACCCAGTAAAGCATAGGTCTGATTTATGTTCCTGACTCAGTAATATAAATTCTGGTTCTAGTTAAGTTACTCATACAACTATTTGTTGCTTGGGTTTCAGCCCCTGATCTAGTGTATAAAACAGCAACACTTCAACAGAAGAAGCTAAGTCTACCCACTTGCTCCCACAAGGCTTCTAATTTTAAAGCCAGTCTTTAAAAGTAAGGGTTTAAAATCTCTTAACCCAGAAAATTCATTGGCTACTGCCTAGATTAGTGCTTTAGCCCCTGAATTACTGGGTAAAAAGATTAGAGAAAGGTTCTTGACACCAGATATTTTGTGAAAAATTTGTCTTGAAGAAAACCAAATGAAGCTATTGTATATGTATATGTATAGTTTTAGGTGACTGAAACCAAACTTTTTAAGGGAAAAAAACCCACACCTTCTTACCACTGAAAACTATTGCTAAGATGTACATCTAGCACTTTTAATTACGCTCAATTGTTAACACATTTAGTCATACAAAGTTATATTTCATGTTTGGACATGATCTCTTTGCATATAATGTCTTCACTATTTTCTGGAAAGACATAACCTGACAACAGCTGTTACTCTTATGAGAACAATGTCCTGAGCATTGTTTAGATGTTCGCTGCTGTTTTAAATATTTTCAGACCAGGGAACACTGCTTGTCTACAGTTTATTTTACAAAGGGACAAAAAAGTTAACTGTGTCATGATCCTAGAAGATAAAAAAGGAAAAAAAAAGACATTCTGTTTTATAATTAGAGCACAGTGCATGCAAATACCTCTTTTTGACTCTGCCTTCTGATATTAAAATGCAGTACCAATTGCAACAGACATAATTGTTTATAACATGACAGTCTTTTTCCTTTTTTGCCCATTTATCAGAGTAACAAAGTATTAGAACAGTCTCTCACACTATTTACAAATTATAAGAAGTTTAAAATTATATTCCCATACTATTTGTTGCTTAGCTATTTGCAGAGACCTGTGATACAGTAGAAGTACAAGTAAATGGTTAATTGGTTCCAATTAGAACCTACACATTTCTCAGACAGCCCAAACAAGTACTCAGCTTCTTCTTAATCCTCCATCACCCAAAGCAGAGAAAAATTGTTTTCTGAACCATGGATCTGACTACTGTTCAAATATGATTTTTCTTTCCTCCTTTTTTTCCCTCCCTCATAGCTATCAATGGTGGGATTGAAAACCATCATGGAGAGAAAGGTAAGCCCACCACTGCAAAAAGAGAAATGCAATAAGCAATATAAGTGCAAGCCAGGAAAAAGAAGTATGCAAAATAGAAACAGAAGAATATTTTTTGGTATTTTCTCTTTCTATGTTAGTGTTTTTTTACTATTACCTCTCATGTTAAGAAGTTTTCCCATTATAAGCTACATTTTTAAATTAAAAGAAAACAAAACTGGCACTAGTAAAGAGCTCTATGTGCAGTTTTTAATGGGGGAAAAATTGTAAGAACCTCAAGAGTTGATGAAGGGCTGTCGAATCCTATAGCTGTGACAATGCTTGTGGGAAAGTCTGGAACAGCAGGGAGGAAAGTGTGAGCCAAGAAACCTGAAAAATAGTCCAAGTACTTCCATAAAGTCCTTCTTTTAATAATGTGGGTTTAATTTTCATAATATATTACCATTTGGTTTGTTACTTAGGGACCTGTGTTTATTAGAGAGCATTCCCTGTAGCTGTCAGTCTATGGGACTTCCCCTAAACTCCCTCAACATGCAGCTTTAGTGGTTTTCCTCTGTTTTGAGAGGGTACATTAATAACCACACACTAGTCTAGGCATTAAATAGGCCACCCACCCTTCAAGAAGTACAGTGCACATTTCTATCCACTCTTAATGGCAGCTAGCCTAATGGGAATGATGTCAAGGAGCTCAATGAAATACTCTGTCTCTTTACTCCTGTCTTTGTGAGGACCTTGTCGTGTTTTACAGCTATTCGTTCAGCGAGGGAATGTTACAGAGGGGTTGATTTAGTGCTGATGAGAGAGGGATGGTGCCACCCTCATTATCAGCAGAACTGATGTCCAGCTTTGCTGTTGCCCTTTGGTCATGTCTGCACACATGAAGACATTCTAAGTACTCATAGCTCTTCAAGTCTGTCACTCACACACGCTGCACAACCACGACCTACGAGGAACATCTGCAGAGGTGGGGGCCTCATTCTCTGGCTGATTCCAGATTGTTTATTCTTGTTCCTGTAATTCTCTTCCCGCCTGCCTCTGACCAGCTCTGCTGAGTCTATCCAGGAGCAGACACATGGGCACAAATGAGGTTTCTGAGGAACTGCATGTATGTGCATTTGTGTATGTATGATTTTTTTATTATCAGTGGGGCTGGCAGCTCAGTTTATTTAAAGTTGCCTATCACTTTCCACTACAAAATCCAATTTCCAGTTGCCAAAATTGAACTGTTTGATCATACATATTTCAAGTCAACAGCCAACCTCCAATTCAGAAGTTTGTAAGGGGCATGTGCGTATTTATTTGAAGTTATCAGGCAAGTCTCTTCAGTAGTTTCCTGAAATTTAAGGACACCAATACTTTGCTTTACAAGCAGGACTTTTGCTGCATTTAAAAACATACTTCACTGGTGAGAACTGATGCCTTCACAGTAGCAGGAGTGTCTGCCAGCTCAGTTGCTGGCATATTGGTAGCTGCTAACCTAGGTGAATACTCCTTCCTTGATAATGTGTCCAAGTCTGGCTGAGATTTAAGTGAACACATCAGAAATTGCAACCAGCCCTATAACTGCAGCTTTCTTTGCTGTTGCTACAGCCACCTGAAGGAACATCAACTGGTTGTAAACTGCATTCTAGCATCTCTTGGTTGACAGGGCTCCAGATTCTACTGCTGCCAGAACTCAAATGGCTGACATCCATCCTACAAGCCTTTAGGACATGCCTCACAATGGATCATGCATTTGACAGCTCCACATCATGCTTGTGGCCAGCATTCAGTCATCTAAAAGGGTCAGGAACCACCCTCCAGCTCTGGCATCTGATAACTTGGCTGCATCCATACTATACAACACTCAATCTAGTGTCCTCAAATATGTGCAATATATATATGTACCTAAAAATTTTTATTTGTGGCATGCTAAAATTACTGCACTGAGCTGTTTCTCTCTGATATACTGAATTCACTGCTCTTCCAAATCTGCCTGTGCATTGTAGCCATTCCTTTGATGTTTCTCAGCATCCAGTAGCCCAGTTAGCTACTTCCCTGGCCAGAAAAGCATACTCAAAGGGTATGCAAAATCCCTCCAGGACAAAGATTCTTTGTGGAAGAAAAAAATAAGTATTTATAGCAAAACTCTGATATTCAGTAATCATATTTTCAGACTGATTGTTGAAGAGGCCAAAATCAAGGAGGCACAGAAGGACCAGAAGGGGTACATCAGAGCAGGCAGTCCTCGCTCACCAAAGGCAGCTCTTCTCCATCCAGAGCCCAGCACTTGTCCCCACTATCACACTGCTATCAGCAAATGTTAACAATGTGCCTTATCCCTTCCAGTGATAATCAACAAAGAGACATCCAAGAGTGATATCAAGTTACTTCATTTGTTCAAGTGGAAGAAGCTTTGTCTGGTTTAGGGGAAGATCAAAGGGTTGTTATATCAGGTTCCCTTTTATCTTATTTATTTATTTATTTATTAAATTTCCTTTAAAATCAAAAAACCCAGACTTTCTTCATACATAAAAGAATGATAATCTGGTCATTTATTCAGATACTTATAATTTAGGAATTTCCAGACCAAAACGCATTTCCACCTTTTTAGTGTATATTTTAAAGATGTGATTTTATTTATGATTTAATAAAATGTAAATATAGAAAATACTATATAGTTTCCATTGGTATAAACCAGATTTTTTTACAAGTCTTAATCACAATGTGCATTTTTCTCAGTTCCCTAACGTACTGTTTTATTACTGTGCTTGCTTTAAAATTTTTCTTGAACTGTTTTCTTATTATTTTTTCAATTAACTGTCTATTAGTTGTCTAATATAATTTTCCAATCAACTACTGAAAAAATCAGTTTGGTTGCTCCTTCTTACTAAAACTGCCTTCCATGGATGATGAGCCTAATCACTTAAGATACTGGAAATACCAGATTAAAAAGCCAATCAATCATTTCTAATAATTTTTAGTGTTGTGAAAAGAAGAAAACAACCCCTAAAACAGCACATGATGTTTTCAAGTAGAGCAGCTTTTAAAAAGCTTTTATCAACAGCAGCTGTCACAGATGGGTTATGTTAGTCAAGAAGATTCCAAAACAGGAAAAAAAACTCCCATGCTTATATAAATGAGAGGAATATCAGTTTGACAATAATACTCTTTCACTAAGAGAATATACAATGTTGGGCTTGCTTTTGTTTGCTTAAACATGAGTAAAGAAGTGCAGGAAATAAAAATACACTTCAGAGCCCCTTTTCCCATCTAAAAACTCCCATCAATTCATATGCTCAGTGATTAAACAAAACATGATATATCATTCTGCATATTTTGAGGACTTCGTAGGAACCTGGATCAGAGAAGTGCTAAGACCTTGAAGCCAAACACTGAATTCTTCAGTCAAAGCGTAACAATTTATTGCCAGATATGATTCTGAACACTACAGACATTTTTATCTTAATGTATTACAAATTGATGTAGTTACTCATTTTTATTCGAATCTTTACAGTACTTTAATTAAACAAAACTGTTATCCATTAAATTAACATAGACAGTCACAAGCCAAAAGATATTAATAATCTGAAAATTAATAGAACTGTCTGACATGAGCTCACATTTTCTGATTTTACTCATGTCAATAGAATAAAGTGGAGTGTATTCAGAGATTCTTGTAATCTGTTATAACACAGGTCTTCATGAAGTGAAAATGATGATGGTTATGTTTGTCAAGTTCATTCAAGAAATAATTAACACCAGAACACTGATTTAAAAAATATTTCTCTAGTCAAACCTATCAGCATAATCTTATAACACATTATCTGTTTTAGTCTTTGCTCTTAAGATTATATTCTTTATTTTTTCTATGCACATAAAGCATAGATAAAAAAATGCAAGCATGTTCTTGATCTCATGTAGACAGCACTTGTATAACCACAGAATTCTTTGGCTTGGAGAGATCCTTAAAAATAATCTAGTTCTAAACACCCTGTCATGGGCAGGGACATCTTCCAGGTTGCTTAAATTCTGCTTAAATAATCCAACCTGGTCTTGAACACTTCCAGGCATGGGACATCCACAACTTGTCTAGGAAATATATTCCAGTGTCTCTCCACACTTATTTTAAGAAACATAATTCCTTTAGGTTCCACAATTTGTGTTCTTGGCAGTCCAGTGGTGCACCTTCAGCAAAATAGTCACTAAATGGTTTTATTTTCTGAAGATGATAAGGAACCAAATCACCTGAAGTTAAGGCGGGACCTTGGCTGCACACCATAGACATCAGAATGCTGCTGAACAGTGGCAGTACTACTGTCACCACTTACATGAAGAACACACCAAAAAAAACAAGTGTGATGCTTTAGAACAGCAGGTTCAACATCTGTATCCATATTAAAGAGCAGGTGAGGTATATGAGAGGGTCAGAACTCTGAGGACGCTCCTTTGGCTCTGTCCCTCATACTCATGCAGGCTCATGTTATCCACACCTTCCCTGGAAGGCTGTCTTTCTCCATTTATTCTACAGGGAATGCAGAGTCTTGACTCAGTGTTATGAATTCCATTTCCTAAAACTAGCACCTGTAAATCAGATGTAGTTAAGCTCCATCAACATGCTCTTCTCTGAATGTGCCCAAGCAAGGGAATATCACTCACACCAAGTGCACTTTACAATGTACTGCTGTTTGAATTTGCACGTTTCATGCAGAGAACCAGCTGGAGAACAACTCATCTCTTTATTCACTCGTACTTATTTCCAAATTTCTTTTTCCCCCTTATAACTGATATTTTGGTATCCTGAATATATTAGAAAGGTTTCTTTGACTACCTGTCTGATGTAGCCATTGGCTTGCTTTGAGCAAGGAGGTGTTGAGGGAATCTTAGGACAGAATTTGTTCACTGTAACACATAGAATGGAATGTTCTACATTCTATTTCAACTATTTTAATTAAGAAAAAACCAACCCTAACTCTGAACTACAATCCTTCAGAGAACAAGGTTCCCTAATATGTGTGTCTTGGCTCTTTAAGGACTTCAAACATCCTAAGTTTTCCTATTGCTGATATTCTGCTATATTCAAATAGTCTGAACAATATAATTAATTCCGAAGAGTTAAAGTCAGTCTGCAATTAATTTGCAGTTTGCTGCCTGCATTTCAGATCAGCCAAATTCTGTGTTTCTAAGTGTATCTGTTATTTCTAACACCATTGATCTAGTAAATGCCTACTCCCCCTAAAAATTCTTGCCCTGTATTTTTGAAAGCCACAGACTAAGGAATCTGTAGGAGATCTATCCTGAGCTTGTCTGTAAGTTCATTTTGGGTATCTGCTAAATATACAGAGTTTTCTAAACCCTTTTAAAGATAAGACATGGGCAATTCTATGTGGGAACTATCATATAACACATTGTAAAACTTTTAAAAGTTTAAAATGTTTCACTGTATCAAGATACCAGAAAGATAAGAAAGGAATGTGTTTGTTTGCTCTTAATAAAGACAAAAGGATAGGTCAGTAAGTTATGAATAGTAAAGCTGCTAAAGATTAAGAGGTGCAAAATTATAAATAAATTGATAATACTATTTAACAAGAATTACATTCTCAGTCATATTTTGTATATTTTGTTCTTTATATGCACAGCAGCAATATATTTAATATTAACAGTAGTGTTATTTTGATAAAAAATTATTTTGAAAAATTATAATGTAAGAATAAAGACAATAAAAAGGTAATTAAAAATAGAACTGTCCTAAATGGCTCATAAATCTGATGTCTAAATAAAACAGCAAAATTTAGTTCAAACTGATGGTAAAACTGAATTTGTTTGAATATGAAGTCTTCAAGTAGTCAATGAACCAGTAAAATGAAAATGCTCTTGAATATACATCAAGATATCATCAAAAGAACTCCCTGCAGCTAAAAGGAGGAGTGACTATCAGTGAATTCTGCTTAGGAGTGAATGATGCAAATGGCAAGAAATGCAAACAGAAATGTAATTTATTTTTCTTATTCAGTACTAATCAAACACAGTAAAAATTTGAGATTGCTACTTCTCAAAACAAATTCAGAATGAAATTACTGAGACAACCCATCCTTCTCTCTAGCAATTGCTTTCTCTTTTCCCTTCTTTCTTGTTCATACTGCAGGAGGATCTCAGCCTAGCTCTTACAGAGTACTAGCCCTGACTATTATATTCTTTTTCTTATTTTTCTTCAGCTACACTTCCAATCATATAGCTGCAGTAGAAAAGCTTGTATACCAACCTCCTTGCTCCTACTTCTATCGAGTAAATGCCATTGTTCGGTAAACCAGGGGAAGAAATTCAGGCTGTATGTAATATTTTCACCCAATTTCCTCTTCAAAGTCATTAACTTAGTAAGCAGAGTTGTAGTAATTCTGTCAAAATACTGTGTATCTCTGGCATTCCCAGATAATCAGACTAGAATATATTCCTGTAGGGGTAACTGAATTCTGAAATAAATATTTACTGTAGTATAAAATACACTTGGGTAGCATTTTCAATACAGCACTTAATCCAGCTGAATTCTGTATGAATGCCTCAGAATCCCTCTGAAGGGTATCATATTTGCAAAATAGATTTGACAGATGTATAACACTTCACAAAGTATTTAACAGAGATAATACCTCCAAAACGTAATTACTTCCAAAATAAAATAGAGGCTTCAATATAATGAATCTGAAAGCCTACATATTTAATTGAAGTACTTAAGAGAGACCAATCTTTCCAAGAAAAGTGTTGAACCTTCTTGAAAGGGGAGCTGGAATATCTGTACTCTAAAGAGGGCTTCCAAAATATCAAATTTTTAATATGACATTAGGACTTTTAAGACATAAAATCGGTAGGAGAAGTATTTTAGAAGTATTTTAGTTAAAATTAACTCCTAAGGCTTGTGAAAATTATTCTAATGATTTGTTTTCAAAACTGCTACAGTTCAAGACATAACAAATATTCGGAATAAGTAGAGTTGCCAAACTGGTTTACAAATTAAGGCAAATCTAGAGCCTTGTTTTTCTCTGCTGTCTTTCTGAGATTTCAAAATTTTGCAAAGCTATATTTAAAAATGCACTTATTTTCTTTTGATTACTTTGTATGGTGTTTCTGTCTTTGCTGAAGATATTGCAAAATATAGAAAGCATATCTGGGTAAAAAAAAAAAATGTTAAAAAGATAGACATCTGATAAGATCCTTCCTTAAGTATGTATTTAAATTCCCTTATGTCCAAAAAGAAATACTTAATAATATACAAGTCAGAATGGAAAATGTAGATTTTTTAACGCAATTATCAAAATTAAGTATAGTGTCCTTTTTCTGTTTATACATTAGAATGCTGCAATGCTTGGTTGCCTGAGCTGCATAACCACATATAGCTGTTTCTTAACTAAGTAGCTGGTAAATCTCTTGGCTCTTGTTGCTTAATATCAGCTGCTGGTGAACAGAATGGAGTGATTTGCATTATTGATACATATTTATTCTTTGAGAGCCATAAGCTGAATAGGCAGATCTCTACTCAGTGTGATGCCTCCTGTCCTGAAGCTTTTCAGAAGTGCCAAGACCCTGGGCAGCAGTTTCTCTCCCCCTCCCCTCTCTTCGGTGCAGGCAGTCACCCCCAACTTAACCCAACCCAACTCCACAGCCCATAAGAGAGAAAGAAAAGCTCATTCCCCCCATGCCTGTCTCTGGGACAGGTGGAGTCAATGGAAGCTTTGCCAATGACCTCAGTAAGTGCAGCACTCTCTAAACCTCCTCTATTCCAGCAGCCAACACAGCTTCCTATTTGCACAGCGACAGTGACATATTTGTACCATATATTTTTACTTACAGTTAGCTTTACACTTAACACTGGGAAAAGTTATATAGTCATAAATTCTGAAAGCATTTAATGGGGCTTTTAGGTATATAATCTGCAAAACAGCAGAGATTATTCAGCTGAAAACTGATGTTCATCCTGAAAGTGCTATTTTCTTGTACATAGTATAGTTGTTAGTAGATATATGGGCTTTTATATTAGAATAATGAAACGAAAACTAGACATTGTTTATTTGTAATATATGCTACAGAGCATCTGAATTAATGAAATGGAATTTATGGATGGATAGCATGTCCAAGGAAGTAAAAAAAATACTGCTTATAATTCAATTTCTGACATACAGAGTGGCTGAGACAGAATTTTGATGTGTTGCTGGTGTTGTTGTCTCTTCCTGAGAAGCTGTTGTTTCAGTAATAACTTCAGCTTTAGAGGAGGGAGAGCAAATATCCATGTTATGAGCATAATTAGAAAGTGGACCTATTTATACAAAGCATCTTTCCAAGCAGTCTACTTCAGTGCAGATGGGAAAGGGCATCATAGACTGAGATTCCAGCTGGATGCAGCCTTTTCTAACTGGAGGAAAAGAAAAAGGTAACTGTGATGGTGTTCTGGGATGACCATATCTGCCTATTAGGGGCTGGACATCCATCTCTCTTTACTCAGAGTTACCCAGCAGCCATCATTCACATAAAAACTCTCAGTCCATTACCAACAGTTGACCTTGTGACCTTACATTAAACGCTTCACATCCCATTACTTTCCTCCCAAGTCATCTATTTTCCTAATTTTTAGAATAATGCACTTCAGCTTTGTCACACATTTCTGGCTCCAGTTCTGGAAAATGTTTCTGTTCAAGAAAACACTCCACTGTGTGCTTTATTTTGCTTATCTCCTGAAATCAAAATGAAGCATGCTGTTACCGTTTGCTCTCCATAGAGATAGAACAAAAACACACTTTCAGGCTTCTCCATCCTGGGCTCTGAACGATGGCAGTTATTTTTTCCAGTCTATTTCAAACAGAAGAACTAATGTAATCATAAATGCATTGAAATTAAATCCTAATAAAGGGTCTTCAGAAGAATATTCATGTTCCCACTTAAAAAAAAGGTTTATTATGCTTGTAAAAGATATTTGAAGCATTCCAGCTTTCTAAAGCATTGCAGTATACTTCTGCAATAGCTTGCTACCCATTACTGAATAGATTTAATTATACTTTCTCTGTAGTAGAATTACAGTTACAGATGTTTTTTTGCTACTGATTGGAATGTCAGTAATAATTTAATTAGATATTATGACAGTTTCCATGGCTTATATGTTAACACAGTTAAATTCTCTCTGTAAACTAATTTTGAGAACAAATGTTTCTGTTCAAAATCTTTTACAGTGGAAATGTTTCAAAGGTAGAAAAAGTTAATTACAAGGCTTTTTTTTCCCCTTCTAAACCCTCTGAAGGAGCAGGAACATTTTCCATGGAAATATGGTCAGTCACTGAAATGTCAAAGAGGCTCTAACTGAGCAGTCTATGGAAAGTATATGAAATTTAAACTACCTCTTAATCTAAGTTAAATGATACCATTTATTTATATAACTAGAATGACCCTTAGTGTGCAGAAGATATGCTTTTTACTGCATGGTTTTCATGGATGCAAGAACATTGAATGGCTGTATTATATTTAATTAAAAGCAATAGTGGGCCTACCCAGATGTTAAAAGGGCTTGATCTGAACAGTGTGTTGACATCAGATGAATAGGAGAGGCCACCTGCTAGCTCCACTTTTGGCTTTGTGGATGATTTGCATTCCTGTGGCCTGTTGCTCTGCATGATTGCTCTCAGCACTTCACAGCCCCATGAACTGTTTAATATCATGGATACCTTCCAGCCATGCGGGCTATCTCCTTTTGTAACATCAGTGGAAAAGAAAGAGTGACCACTTGCATGATTCTGATGGGTAGAGCATGATGTTTTCACTTAGCATGTACCACATCAAAGAGGAGGAAATGCTTTTCTATAAACCAGATTAAGATAAAAATTAATCCATTCTTGCCTAAGAGTGCTAACAGACCTTTTTTTCTCTTTCTGAAAGACGCTCATCATTTGAACCTGAGTACAGTACAGCTCAGACTGTATCCTTGCTTTTTCCCTTGAGCACAGAATGTTTCTTATTTAAATATGTAGAAGTTAAATAATTCACTAAACGTGTATTGTTTGAACACTGAGACACCCTTCAGTAGCATAAATGTGTTCATGAACATAAAGGTAACTATTATATTTCATGTGCTTTATCACCATTAGACTGCCAGTACAATCCTAATTGCTGTCATCTTTCTGAAAAACTACAAATACTCTAAAGAGAGAGGTGAGAAAACTATAATTAAAAATTAAAAAAAGAAAGAAATCATTACACCATTTTCCAGTAGGTAATACTAAAAGACAAAAGAAAAATTTCAGATCCATGTTTCTGTGAACTGCCCTTTCTTGAGATTATACATGCTGCATAGAATTCAGTCCAAGTTCTTTGTAAATTCCCTACTTGAAGATTATTGTATCATCATTCAAGGAGGGGAAGGATGCCATTATCTAAAAATAGCCACAGTTATTTGCCAGATTCCCTTGTATTTCCAATTTACATCTATTTCTGCAGTGATTAGCTGACTTCATCACAGCAGCTCTCAGTGACATTTTCTTACAGTTTTATACTTCAGTAATAAATAATAAAATAATATATGCTTGGTTTTGTTTCTTTTTCCGTAGGCAGTATAATGATTTAAGGTACAAGACAGAAAAATTAAATACACAACATATTTATATACAAAATATGAGATAATTCACTTCTAACTTGTGGTTAAAAGATTTTTTAAATTTTGAATATTTTCAGTCAACATTTTTCTACAACTGGACCTTCCTGACAAATTATTAAGTTGCTCAAGAACCAGGCTAATAGAGATTAAAGAAGAATTTATATACTCAAATTCCTCTTTACCAGGTAACTCTAAAGCACAGATTTTCTGACTCCTTACTCAACTAACTGCAGTATATACAATTCCTATGGATTTAAACACATTATTTCAAAGTTGTTCTAGTATCACAAATTTTATTTCTCAGCATATCCACAGACAAATCAGTCTTAAGACGAAGAGAGAGCAGAGATTTAATTTTGAATTCCACAGTAGACAATGCACTTATCACTGCTGAGAAATGTGGTTTCAGTTCCATTCTTTAGCTGAAAGGGTCTGAATCTAACAGTGTTTCTAAACTGCCAGGCTTCAGAGGTTTCAGGGAATAGGAGCTGTCAGTTTATCCTGCTTAATTAATGTTTTCTACTGCCTGATTAAATGTTTTCTAGTCAGTGGCTGTGATTAAGTAAGTCAGTAATTCCAGAGCCTGCTGATTCATATCACCCCTGGAAAAATTATAGTGACAGCTAGGGAACTTCTGCTGTTAAATACAAGAGCTCAGCTCTGCTCAGGCAGGATGTGGGTCCCTACCACTGGATTATGGACTAAACAGAAGGCATTTGATTGTTTTGGTTTCCTTGAAAGAAAAAAAAAACCACTCAGTTTTCAGACTGAAACATCACAAGAAGGAAAGTATCTCTTTAATCAGTAATTAAGCATCCCAAACTTTTAAAGGGATGAAGCTGAAGATAATCTCCTATTTATAGCATTTTAATTTGAGGTGCTTGGGGATGTCCAAGACATCTGAGGCAAGTTTGACAGATATTACAGGGCCTGCAGGAGACTACTCCTCTAGATGGGCATCCAGGGGACTATGGCATCTCAAATTTTGTAAGCGGGCATATTAAATTTGTAAGCGGGCATGTTAAATTTAGGCAACTGAATCCTAATTAAGGTATTTAAGCTGATCTGATAGCAGTTATCTAATCAGCACAGTCTAGAGAGTGATTTAATCCTCTTTGTGCCTGGAGTTGGGAACAGCTTTTCCATCTCTAAGGACTGCATTTGCTAAGTTTTTCCTGGCTGCCACTGAAGTTCTTGTGCCTAGCAAGGAGAGATATTTGCATGATATCTGCATTTTTTCATATATTATTTTGCATATAAATTCAGGTATCTTAATCATGCACTAAATCTTATAATTAGTTGTCATATTTTCCACTACTTTCACTGTGATCAGTAAAACTATTAGGATTTAGGGAACATATCGCTACAATTAGAAATGTTGAAAATTACCTAACTCTAAGTTGGCCATGGAAGCCAGGTATTGTACATGTGGACTTTCACAAAACCTGCAATTATTTATGCAAGTCTTCTCCACAGCATCAGGAAAGTGCAAAGACAAGAGAACACATTGGTATTATTCCCCCAGTGAGCTATCTAGCAGCAATGGGTTTGACCAACAGCTAATATAGCTCATGTCCACCACACTTCTGGAAGGGTTCTCCAGTCCTAAAAAATCTGAAGGACTTGAGATTGGCAGCAAATTAAAGTTCAATATGTACAGCAATTTGTATCTTTTAGAATCCTACATCACTTCCCCATCATAACTGTGTGTTAACTGCCATTACATCCAAGTATATGAAGTAATAAATAGGTCCCAACTGCCAAGTAAATGCTAAAAAAAATCTGAGGCATTTCTTCTCCATGTGGGAACCATCTCAAGTAACTGTACTTCTGTAAAAGGAAAGTTATTACTGCTGTTCTACAAGTGCTTTCCTTCATTAGAAAGCTGCCATGGAAAATGACAAAGAGTTTACTCTTTTGTTGAGTGCTCTGTAAATGCTGTATGCCTTCTCCAGATACTGCTCTGCAGATGGAAATATTTGAGGTGAGGATGAATGCCTTACTGAATTGTGACCTGCTATAATATAAGGTTTTTTTTCAGCCTCATTCTCTCTGGTTTGCACTACTCAGGTGCTGCAAAACAGCTGCTGGATTAGCTGATCTATGCAGATTTGAATTCTCTTGTGTGCCTAAATCCCCATGTCATGGGGATGGAAAAGGAATGAAAAACTATGTACCAACTGACTTCCAGCCATAAAAAAAAGAAGTGGGCTGTCTCTGAAGAGGTGGTAGTCCATGGCATTTCTGCACTCCACTGATTCCTGTATCTTTGGCTCTATGCACAAGATTTGTGTAATTTTGAAGCAGAGCTTAGTTTTACAACAGTCAAAATAGTTTCTGCTGAACCTCAAGAACAGCGAAAGTGACATAAAACCATCTTTCCCACCCATACATGGCAGAGGCTTGTGTTTAATCAGCACTTAGTAAGGAATTTAAGTAGAAAAGAATAAGATTATATAAATTTCACTTCTAAAACAAACTAGATTATCATCCCTTTGACCATATCACAGAGACAGCTTTATGATAATATCTCCAAATATATCCAAACAGGATAAGGAATTGATAGTGGATGTTTCTGTTGTTATAGCAAATGGAGTGGTAAGGCATGATGATAACTGCTGCTATGCATTGCTATTGTATATACAATGATGGGGTTGCTGGGCACCACACTCTTTAGGGCTTATCTTTGTCTATTTTTAAGCAAAGTGTTAATTGAGTGCAAATGTGTCTGATTCTGTGATGTAGAGAACTGTTCTTTGTTGACAGTCCTTAGTCTCTTGATTGTTCTTTTGGTATTGGCCAGCTGTGGTTTTGAGTGATGAAATACCTTAAAATATGAACTGTGCTTTCTTCAAAGTATGTATTTTGCCTTCAATATGGTGAAGCAATCAAACTCTTACACATAGCTTACAGGAAGAGAACAACTTTCCTATAATAAGTGCTGTGGGGCCTCAGTTCAAGGAAAGAGAGGATGCTGAGGAATTTTAAAAGCAGACACTCTTATCACTCCCTTTGAGTACTGACTTTACCTTCACCTAGAGTTTCTTCAGCTCTTCCCCCTCTAACCTTGAAGAAAGCCTTTCACAAATATAGTGACAGAATTTATGGAAGGTGTAGCACTGGGGAAGGACAGAAAAGAGAATATCTCCATCTTCTCTTCACAGTATTTTTATGAAAAATATATAGGCAACCCTCTGGATTCCACATAGGTTTTAAAGCTCTGCCTTCTACTAAAAAGAAAAAAAAGTTCTCCCCTTGCCAACTTAGTAGGGAATCAAACCCAGTTTCACTGATGTTCTGACGTGATGTTCTGACATATCATGGATGGGTTCTTTTCGAGAAAGACACTCTTAGTATCATTCCACAATTCAAAACCTTAAAATTTCAGGACCTTCCTGATTACAAAATAAAGAGTTGTCCCCAACCTTGACAATACTCCCTTACTCTCTAAATCCACACCTAGGTGAAGACTGAAAGCTCACTGAAGTCTATGTCTTCCCTTGATCTGGAATGAGGCCACTGATTTCAACAGAGCTGCTCAAAAGGAATGTGAATTCACAGGACTGAACACTACATATGTGCTTGTCCCATATAAGAAAACATCTCTCCCTCTCTCCCAGTTACAACTTGTTACTTGTATTTTCTCTTAAGTGTATTCCCTGAAGTACCTCATAACATTTCTTCTTTGTCCTTGAAAAATAAATGTAATTATCATATTTGTGGCTCATGTTCCTTCCAGTGGGATTCCTAGCTCTTCTGAAATGCTAATCATCTATTTCCCACTCTCTGATATTCTCTCTTACCTTCATTTCATGTCAATTGGAGCAAGTGAACCCTTCTGTGACTCTCGTGTGGAGCATTTTGCTCCCTTGTTCTCTGACTTGTATTTCTTACCTGTTGAAGGCAAGAAAGTTTTTCTCTTTTGACTGAATCATTTTTTCCAGCTATCCTTTCTGCTGTCTTTCTTCAATGGAAAGAGTTGAAGGCCTTCTGATCCCACACCTTGCTTACAAGTGCTTTTCAGAGACTCACAGGTGTGGGCAGAGTGCAAATCTCAACAGCTGGAAAACGACAGTTACAGGGAGGATTTGGTGCAGTTCTTAACAAACTGCGCTGTGAAAAACAGTTGTTAAAAAAAAAAAAGTAAATTATGCTTTTGAATCAAAAAACCACAAGATAATTGTCTTTTTATTTGCAGTGACCACAGAAATTAGTAAACTTCAGGTTGTAAAAATCTTTCACATACACAACACAAGTTCATATACATCTATGAGACTCCATCTTGCACCTGGTAAGTTCAAAAATAAAGCTAGGAGGGAGTAGTATTTGGTACTTTTTTCTGTATTTTCTGTAAATCTTTAGTTATGTTGTAAGTTCAAGATGTAACTTGGGTAGTTCCCTTGAGATCATGGAAACAGATTTGCTTCTGCTGTTACTGGTGAAATTGAGTAGGCAATCAAATAATTCCACAGGGTATAAGCTTGGGGAGCCCATACAGAAACTTCCTGCAACTGGTGACTGGAAAAGAGCAAAGAAGGAAGGAAAGAAAAGGAGAAGGGGTTAGAAATGCTATTCCTTTTCCTTCCAATATGAAATCTGGAAAAACAAGACTGCTTTCAAGACTGTGCTTTCAACCTACAGAAAAAAACCCGGACTACAAAAATGAGGGTGGTTTTTCATCTTTCAGTCTCTCAGTCAGTAATATTTCTGTGAAACCAATGAAGGAGAACATCCACTGCAAAAAAGGAACCAGTATGGAGTTTAAAAAAAATTAATTTAAAATTCTGTTATCAAAAAGAAGCGATATTCCTAAACTACTTTATTTTGTTTAATTACCCAGTAGAAAGATGTTACCTTTGAGGATTTGATTTTTTTCCCCTCTCTGGTTCTTACAAGCACATTAGCATGTGTCCTGAATCTGGAATATCTCTGCTTGAAGCATGACTATAGTTATCTACAGCCCTGAAGCACTGCACTCTTCACAGTTAAGAAGGCAGAGCAAAGGTCAGTGGAAGCTCAGCTCACAACTTTTTACAGTCCAGTGTGTTTTCTTCAGCACACACTTTGAGAAGTCCAAGCTGTGGTGTTTCAGTCTCATTAATGTCTTTTGGCTTTCATTTCAGCTTGTCTTTGAGGGTGGGTAACTGCTTTAAAGGGCACTTGAATTCAGTGTCCTTTGTAGCATGCTGATCTGCATCTGTTTAAGAGGTGTTCCATGTGCTTTTGCCAGATGATATTTCCAACCAGTCTAAAATTTTTAAAGAGGCCAGTTTTCTGAACTGCCTGCTGATACGCTGTAATTCAAATCTGGGCCTTTGGAGTTATGAATAGATTCAGTATTTTAGATGTATTTTGTTGTGAATATAAGAATAAAAATAAAATACACCTTCAAAATAGAAGAAGAATATCAAAATACAGGCTTCATATGTTTATGGCTTATTCTTTTCTATTTGGAAAATTAAGTTTTTTGGGGTTTTTGACACTGCTGGCACCCAACAAAACCAGTTCTCACTGTGGCCATATGGAATTTGTCAGGCCCAAAATATATAATTGCAAAAGAACAAATCTTTAATTCTGGCTGAACAAAAACACTGGGGATGATTCTCAAGAAAAGAACAAATTTTTATGAGACTATTTTACAGATTTTGACACTCCCTATTATCACATGGGAAACATGAAATAAAAAGGACTGATCAAACAGAAAAGGTGTTTGATCTTGCTTCATTATGCAAAATACATAACTGAATAAGTAATAAGTGATATATATGGATGCCTGGATGCCCTTTCTTTCCTTTCTCTTTTGTTCATTAGAAAATAAAACCAGAAGTAGTTGTGACAGAACATGAGACAGCTTAAAATTCAGAGGACCCAGAACTGCTTATCTTTTTGTTAGCCTTAAACCACTCGTTAGACAACTAAGGCAGATGTATTGCCATTCTAAAGAGGCACAGGTCACAGTCCAATGCCAATCCCATTCAAAGAATGTATCCTCTCGAATTTTGTCTGTTAGCCTCACACAAATGTCTGGTTAACTACAGTGCTTAAAGATATCAGGCATCCATGCTTGTAAACCTGAGTCCCTGCAGAACTAATTGTGAAGAAGCCATAAGGGAAACTAGTCCTTGCAAGTATTTATGAAGGATGGTTCACTGGTTATGTCTGCTGCTGCTTTCATGGGTAAACAAGTACCCTGAGTGTATTTCAGATGTAGTAAATGTAGATACATCAATATGTGAATATTGGTAGATATGGATGTGAATGATGTGCGAGCTCATGTCTCAGTATTAATAACATCTCTCTCGTGTGCGTGTGGTGTGCACATGTATATCTGCATGCACTTACATGTGCAAATTTTCTCCCTAGCAAATATATTATTGGAAATTTTAATCTAGTACATTTTCAGATATATTGAGGAGGAACTATTCCATTAAACTTAACATACATTATTGATATGCATTATGTATCATCTTCTAACTCGCTTGTAAAATCCAATTGGGCTTTTGAGATAAAGAGATATCCTTCCTACATACAAATTGCTACATTTATTTAGATTTCTAAATTATACATTAAACACAGCAGCTAATTCTTTTCTAGTGGAACAGCCTTTTTATACAGAACAAAATAATAATAATAATGAATCTACTCTGACACAGGAGGTGTTGAGGAACTTATGGACTTGATGCTTTTAAGTTTCAATAGCTTTCATTGTTGGTATATAGGATAAGTTGGTATATAGAATATATGCACTTAAGCATGTTATTTTGGCTAATTAGACCTGATGACATATTGAAATATCTTTGTTTTCACCTTGTACAGCTCATCATAAAATATTATATGTCCTAAGTTAAGAGTGCTCAGCACCTCACAAAAGAGAGTCCTTAAGCAGCACAATCATAAAGTTGCATTTTATTATGTTAACATTAAACATACACTTTTCAGATTAGATTTCAATTTTATACTACTCACATGTTTTGGTGGCTTCCTGTTTTCAGGTTTGTCATTTTTGCTTTAAAGCAAGAGGCCAGTTTACAAAGTTGCACAACGAGCTGCACCTTGGTAAAAACAAATGTATTGCAGAAATGCTAAACAACAATCCCTAGCACAGCTTTCCTGTTCCACTTTGCTTCTGATCAGCCACACCAGGATTGTGACAGACCTGAGCCTGTCAATTTTGCTGAGCTGTCAAATTTGGGTGGCAAGTCTCTGAAGCATTCATCTCACATGAAGGAGGTTTCATCCCTACAGAGGCTTTCCCCTAAACAAAATGGATCAAATTGAAATTTGTAATTTAGAGCATAACTCATACATCCAGTAACACAACTGCAGACTGCCTGTCATTTTTCATGATAAAATATGTATAACAGGTATTTTGTTGAAAAATACTTAAATAGACTTTAAATATAAAAGAGAATTGTTGCTTTAATAGAAGACTGGTGTTTCATTTGAGAAAATTTACTTTATCACCAAGATGAATATAGGTATCCAAGCCAGTATGGGTCTGCAGAATTCCAGAATGATTTGACATAAATTCCAGTTGGAGAGCAAGGCCCACCTCAGTCTGGTTTCCACCCTCTGTGACTTGCAGATCAAGGTCTAAAAAGTTTAAACCTCAATGGGAAATGTCCTTTATCTATTTTCACAGCAGGTAAGTCTGTCAAAGCTGAAGAACAATACCAAGAAGACCTTTTCCAGTCCACTTTATCTTTTTGTCTTGTTTTGCTTCATTAAGTTTTTAAGCAGTTCATCAGGTTAGTCACCAAGCTTTATTCTCTATTATTACACCAATTTTAAAATGATACTATTTTGACTGCAGGAATAATGAGAAAAAGTCACTGGGGATCAGCTGTGGATATATTGCCACTCCTTTGCTCGTGCTCTTGTGGGGTAGATTAGTCATGTATTGGTTTAAAACATCCCTATAGGCAATGTCTTATTGCTTAAGGTTCAGAAATATGAATAATAATAAAACTAGACCATAAGCTATTTAGCTTACTAGAAATTAAATTTAACAGCTTCAGCTCATGAATCCAGCTGTAAAAGTACATACAAAGCATTAAATTAACAGCAACACATGGAAATCTACAGGATCATATTCCAGAGGAACCAAGTTTTGTGTTTGTTTTACCAGTTAATCTTGTAAGAGCAGACAAAACAGACTTCTTTTTTTATAACATTAAACTTCTTATTCCATTAACAAAATCCTTCTGTGAAGAAACTTGTTGCTGCAAAACAATATTCATAACCCTGACTTGTTGTTTGCTCATAAAAACACTGAATCTGTCAAGTAGTTAACTTCATTAACCCTGTAGCTAGAAATTGATGGACTAGGATGGCTTAATGTTCCCAAGAGATCATCTGCTTTTTCCTAAAAATGTTGATAAATGCTACTAAAGATATTGCATCTGACCAAAAACTTCTTGTGCATATCCATCACAGTCACAGCACTGCTTCTAGTGTTAGTATTTGAGAATATATCCATATAAACAAAAATTAGCAACTATAATCCTGCCTCGCAAGAACAAACTCTAGTCCAAAAGGATTTTATTTTTTTCCAAAGTAATTGCTGTTACTGATTCTGTAAATGAAGCAATCAAACACTGCAGGAAGAGGCGGCAGTGTAAAATCCCAGGGACGGAGAGTTTCATGGATATTATCATAAGATACATTTGAGCCTTGTGTGGCAGAAGAGATGTCATGTAGGAAATTTCTATGTTAAATTATATGACTGCTCTTGAGAAGGCATAAGTAAGGAAATAGGGGTAATAGTATGTTCACCTATTTACCTTCATAAAAAGGTAAGCTTTGCATCTGTTACGAATACAATTAGCAAATATGCAGATGACACCAAGGTGAGGGGAATCTGCCAGAGGGTAGGAGGGCTCTGATAGTGATCAGGACAGGATGGACAGATGGGCCAAATCCAACAATATAAGGTTTAACAAGACCAAGCGCTGAGTCCTGCACTTTGGCCACAACAACCCTCTACAGCACTACAGGCTGGAGACAGTGTGGCTAAACAGGTAGAAAGGGACCTGGGGGATGGATGGCAAACTGAACATGAGCCAATATGTGTCCAGGTGGCCAGGAGGACCAGTGACATACTGTATGGAGAACAGTATGGCCAATAGGTCTAGGGAAGTGGTTATTTCACTCTGCTTGGCACTGGTAAGGCCACACCTTGAATGCTGTGTCCAGTTCTGGGCCCCTCAGTTTAGCAAGGATGCTAAGCTGCTGGAGTGTGTCCAGAGAAGTGCAACTAGACTGATGAAAGGCCTGGAACACAGGTCCTATGAGGAGCAGCTGAGGGAACTGGGGTTGTTCAGAAAAGGAGGCTCAGGGAAGACCTTATGACTCTACAGCTGCCTGAAATGAAGCTGTTGCCAGCTGAGGTTTGGTCTCTTCTCCCAGACAACCAGCAACAGGACAAGAGAACACAGTCTAAATCTGCACCAGGGGAGCTCCAGGCTGGACATTAAGAAGAAGTTTTTCACAGAAAGGGTGATTGGGCACTGTAATGAGCTGTCCAGGGAGGTGTGGAGGAAATGTTGCACTCAGTGTCACACTCTAGTCAACAAGGTGGTGT
Organism: Thryothorus ludovicianus; assembly: GCA_013397245.1. NCBI lineage: Eukaryota > Metazoa > Chordata > Aves > Passeriformes > Certhiidae > Thryothorus > Thryothorus ludovicianus. The sequence goes on along the minus strand of VZTB01011863.1, from coordinate 157,064 downwards.
TTTGATCATAGGTTGGACTTGATGATCTCAAAGGTCTTTTCCAAGCTAATTGGTTTTGTGATTCTGTGAATACTGCTTGGAGTAGCGCAAGAGTAGAGCAAAAGTGAACATGTGGCAACTTGTCTTCCTCTAGACCCTAGATGCAACATCTCTCCAAAGGCCAACTACCTTATCATTACACAGGATTTCAGGATTTCTTATTTTGCAAGGGGGAAAAAAGTGCTTTCTCCAATTTTTTCTTTATTTTTCTTTTGCCTGGGGGCAAATCCTGCTTCGGAGGCCAAGATAACTCCTTCTGCGTTGCACTTGTGTCTTGGCAGCACTGGGCAGGACAACAGACTTTGAGGGTACGTCTCTCTGTACAGACCAGTGTACCAGCAACGGCTAAGAATGGGAACCTGCCCAATGACCAGCTGCTAGTGAGCTCTTTTCCTTCTGCAGAATACTGAGTGACACCAAGAATAGGATGCTCTGTTTACTTGTCCCCCAGGCTCTCTCCTCTCCCTCTCCCAAAAGATGAATCACTATCAAAGTCTTGATTCATATCTCATACGAAGTCAGGTGTCCCTGTTGCCTGAGTATCCTTAATTGCTAGGCAGCATTTTCAGGAGAAAGTTGATTTTATCACAGCCACAGATCCATCAACTTTATTGACTTCTGACATCATCCCTCACTGTGTTGCTAAGTGAAATCAAAATTGAGCATATGTTGTTCGTGTTATCATGGTTATTGTCTATTCAGTGATTTTATATAGTCTAATGTTGAGTAGTGCTACAGATGGAAGGGCGTCCTTATGGCAACATAAAAAGGAGCAATCAAGTCTTTAAAATTATCAGCTGATTAAAATTATTAGCTGATCCATATTAAAAATCTAACATTGTATATTAGCATACATGATGTGTTTTGTTTACATCAGATACATGAATTAAGATACCTTTTCTGTCCATATCAAGATACAATTAACACCAGCTGTAGGTCTAGCTAGGAAGTAATCTGCCTCAGGATCTGGAATCCATCGATTATCTAGGAAATCAGACAGTAATTTAAATATGTTTCTAAGTAGAAGTCTGTAATTCCACCTAGTGTCAATTGGGTAAATAATTATTATATTTTTAAACTTTCTTTTGTAGCTATCTTTTCATGCATATAGACAGCAGTCCTTCTTAGAACTCTGCTGAGCTCCTAGCTTCCAAGATATCTCATGCAAAGAAAATAATCCCTACAAGTTAAAAATTGCCTAAATATGTTCTGTAATAAAAATATTGCAATGAATTTGAAGTGTTCTGCCTGACATGTGATACATCCTTGTTTTGAAGTTTTAAGGGAAAATGTGACACATTCAATTTTAACATTGGTTAAAAAGCCATAATTTTCCGATTTGCCATGATGATGTATAGGAATCAAAGGAATCACTTGTTTTCGTAACGGTATGGAGATATAATTCAGTTTGTTTTTAAAAACTGAATCACTCTTTTCAGATATTATTCCTGGGAAATATGTTTGCAGTTATATCACACTCCCCTTTTTCTCTCAGACTAGCAACACAACCTATTTAAGCAAGGCCTTTTCTTTCTTTTCTTCTGCTAAGTCTCCATTTTTTGTCAGAATATGTAGAATAATAGGCCACTAATTTTATGCGAAGTGCATGAATGTGCATCTCATTGATAGTGGACTTCATTCTCACTTTGATTCATACTTTGGAAAGTCCAAATAACTAGTATTGTTCATAAAGACCTTTAAGACCTACTGACAATAAAAATTTTCTATTTCTTTAATTCTTTAACGAATTATTTTATTCCATGTCTGTATATAGTACCAGCTGCACAATAATTCATGACTGCACATTTCAGGTAAACCACCTCTTCAATATAATGCAACAGGCCATTTATATTTCTACAGATTGATCCCAAATCTGTCTGGACTAGAGGATTAATGAGAATAATAGTGGTGAATTATTCATCAGGTAGTGCTCATTAATTTAGCTGATTGTTGCACATTTTCCAGCAGAAAGGACACTTACTATTTTTGCTTTTTCCATACAATTGTTTTCTAGGTTGAGCCTTCATCAGATTTATCCCTTGAAGCAGAAATTTATGCCTTGGTTAGAATTTTACTTCCAGCTTCTGAGATCCCCATCTGGTCTTCTGCTGGCTTTAACCTCTCTTCCCTCTAAGAATGGCTGAAGGAATTCCCTTTGTACCATACTTTTATTCAATGCCATAGCAATGATTTGTTCAGATATCTAACTATGACAAACAAAAATTTTTCTTGGTTTTCTTATGATTTTTTTAACAATGCATGTACTTCTTCATAATTAACATGTTAATTCCTAAAATCTTTTCACAGATAAACTGAGAACAGTGAGAGATCCTGTACCCTGTCTACCATATTTTCCTAGCTGCTTCTGTCTAAAAGGAACAAGGCTGGCTATATTTTACATTCTTTTGTCAATAATAGGCCTTTAAAAGTTGATATTTTTTCTGATTACCTTTCTCTAACCATATTTCTATTCTCATTTGATAAACTGGGATAGGAAACATGTTTTATTTTATGTCTGGATACAGTCAACCTCAAGGCAAGCATGCAAGTGTGGTTATATTTTCATATGTTCATCATTAGCATCTTATACACATTACCTGAATGATCTCTTGCTGGAAATCATTGTTTTAGTAGAAATAAAAGAGTCTGCAGGTACAACCAAATTCTTTTAGAACTTGCATTTTCTGAATTAGCATTCTATGAACTTTCTATCCATACTATAAAAAACATATGCATCAAATGTGTAATCTCTGAAGCACAGCATCCTGTCTATGATGGTAGCCAGCACCAGATGTTTTACATAAAGGTGCAAAATCCCCCTACAGTAGGCAGATGTTGGATTATTTCTCTATTGAGGAGGTCTCATCCTAAACCCTGATACTTAAGAGATTGTCTGAAGACCAAAAGCATGAGGTTTTATTTTCATTCCAGAACTCCTCTTTAGTGTCTCACTAAGTTTTACTCTTTGAGAGTGTTTGTTGTGGAGCAGTGGCAGGAATTGAGTTATGTGAGCTCCAGATGTAGGTCCAGTATTTTTTCCCATGCTGGAGTAACATGCAAGAGCAAACAGAGCAACTGGAATATTAAACCGCTTAGCTGTTTAATATTAATAAATCTGGCAAACATAAAAGAGTAAAACATAGCTAGAAAATCACATTTCTCAACATTAAAGTGATATTCACTGAGACAACAATGACATGTTCCTGACTCCAGGCTATTCCACTGCTAAACTCCAAATTCTTGCTACAAGACACTCTGTCCTTTCAGAAAAAGTTGGACATACTTTTGTAACAGAAAAGTTTTGGCAACTTAAATAGAGTGGTCATTATAGCAGGCCCAGATGTAACATGGGTAAACACCACTGTGTTTACAATGGGAACACGAGGTCATTGTCTCATGAACATATGTGGTGACAACACTTTGGGAAGGAGCAGGAAATGGATGCTAATGAGGCTGAAGAGCCAAAGTCTCTCTGGGACCAATTGTGAAAGAAAGTTAAAGCTCCCCTTCCTGACTGTCAAGCACTGGAGCAGTCCTACTGCCTCTGTGGATGCAATGCTGTCTCTCCTGCCTGCACTGGGTCTTCTGGCACCCCATGGTGACCCCTTCACTTATGGTCCTCAAAAGATCCACTAAAAGAATTATAAAAACTCCAATCTCTGGTAGCACTCTCCTTGAACTCAGAATAACAAATCTGATTTATAATAATTGAGGTATTGTATCAAATGATGTTCCTTAACATGGTGCAAAAACACCTCAAAAATTTTAATTGAAGTTCTACATAAGCAGGAAAGGATCAAAAAATCTTACCAAAAAAAACCCCAAAAAACCAACCAAACCACAAACCAAAACAAAAAAAAAACAACCAAAACAAACACAATAGTTTTAAATCCAAAAGTCTGTTTACCTATTGACCTCATGGAAAACTATAGATCTTAAAGAATCTTTCTGTACTAGGACTCACAATACATAAAGGTCAAAGAAAAGTCAGAACTGTAACATTAATATATTACTACAGAACTTAATGAAATTCTCTATGCATTGTTTTTGATTCCTTATCACTCAAATTCCTGGCTATACAGTGATGCAGTGTCAACATTTGGTTTGACATTTAGGATTCTCTCCTAGTAAATGGGAAGTGTATGTCCAGTACTCTGAAGGCTTCTCAAGCTCAGCCAGGGACTCTGTAGCTATTCCTCTGTGCTTGATATTTCCTACTTGCCAAAATTCAGCGGCTACCTTTTCAACATGTGCAAAGGCTGCCTTGCCTAGAAAACACCAAAGTTTCCTTCACCACACTGGAAAAGTAAGTCTGTAACTAAACTGGAGTAAACGCTTCCCTGAGGGTGATGTGGACACCTAGATCCCTCCACTTACTCCAGAATCTTTCTAAAATCTTTCTAAGGTTTATAAATGCTGCAATACCTAATTTAAGTGCCTGAAGTAGGAGGTTTGACTAACGCTGTCCATTTCTATTTTTTTTCCTCTGCAGTCTCATGTAGATTGGATCTGTTTGTTGTGAGTTAACCCTGGTATGTAGCTCAGCCCCACACTCACTGACTTCACCATAGTGGGATGGGAGAGAGAAACAAAAGCATGAAGGTGGGAAAACCTGTGAGTTGAGATAAACAGATTAATAGGGAAAGCCAAGTTTTGCATGCAAGCAAGGCAAAATAAGGAATAGACTCAGCATTTCCCATTGACAGGCAGGTGTTCTGCCATTTGCAGCAAAGCAAGGCTCCATCACATACAACTGATACTTGGGAAGACAAATGCCATAACCCTGAATGTCACCCTGTTTCCTCCTTCCTCAGCTTTTATTAGTATGTTGATCATTTTGGGATTGGCTGTCCCAGCTGCATCCCAACTTCTTGCCCTCCTCCAGTCTACCTACCACTGGGAGAAACAGAGAAAGCTTTGACAATGATCAGGTATAAAATAATAAAACATGGGTGTCTTATCAACACTGTTTACATCACAAATCCAAAACACAGCACCATACAAGCTGTGATGAAAACAAGTAACTCTATCCCAGCCAAAACTAGAACCTAGGACCACACCAACACTTCTAAAAGCCATTATTTGAAATCAGATAGATGAGAAAATTATAAATTTTCCTACGGAAATTCCAGTTCTTGTGTTGTTGAGTAATTGTGATGCTTATGTTCTAGTGATAGACTTGGCAGTGCTGGGTTAATGGCTGAACTCAATGACCTAAAAGTCTTTCCAAACCTAAGCACTTTTATGATTCTCTGCTAATTCTATGAGCTGACACATAGACCTTAAAACCCCAAGATCTACTTTGTGAAACAAATCTCTTCTCATTCTGGTATACAAACAACTGCTTTAGAGGTGAATTGTGTTTTAAATTGGGGAAAGAAATAATTAAGGCTAGCATGGAATGGTTGATACTGCAAATGGCATTCTTGTTATGAAAAAGAAAACTATTCTTTTTCAAAGAATATTCCTTAAGCAACACTGTGTGCTCTTAACATAACAAAAGTAAGATGTATTCTGCTTCACAATATGACATTACCATTTTAATTTAAAGGTATTGTAGATTTTATCTGCCCAGATGAAGTTTACAGATAAAAATTTGTTAGAAATGTAGATTCAAGAATGTGCTTTTTGTTGCAAATGCGACATGATGTAGTGCACTTCAATTTTTATGTGACTATATCTTGTATTAGTGATGAAGATAGCAAAATAAGATGTAAAAGACCTGACCTTTCTCAAGTTTTTTTACTCTATAGTGCTGTTGCTACCATTCTGCTAAAAAGGAAATCTCTGAATGTCAATACCATTCCATTAATTCCTATGTCAGTCTTTCCTCTAAATTTACAGTGTTCATTTGTCTGGTTTAGTTTTTACTATTGACACCAAAAAAAACAATTCTTTTTCCTACTTATGCATATTACTAAAGAGGATTTTAGATCATAGGACTCAGCTGAAAATTTCAATCTGACTCTGAAATAAAACATAAACAGGAACAGAGAAAAAAAATGATGCACGCATCTACTTAACGATCTCAGATTACTTTGCATTATGGCATGTGATATTTGTTTTTATCCAACATTACACACTATTCCAATTTATTTTCCATTATTTAGTGGTACTTTTTCCAAAAGTTTTTGTTGTGTTGATAATTTAAAAACTTCTTTCAGTTACCTTGGATATACATTCTAATTGCACATTGTTTAGGCAAAATGATATGAAGTAAATTGAAAAACATGAAAGTGCCATATTAAACATGAGCAAACTACCTTGGCAAGCACATCTGTTATGTGCAAACACAAATTTTTCTTTGTCTCTTAAGTTATAACTCTGCCATTTTACTTTCTAGTTGCCAAATTAAGCAAGTTTATACCGCACCAGAAAACTTCTCCATTGTTTGTGGCTTTTTTGTCCTAGTTGAGTAATATTGGTGAAAGAAAAAAGAGAAAAATTCTAGTGTCATACTGGTCACTATACTAGAATTTAAACTGTTGTGATTGCTCTGGAACAGCTTAATGACAGAGGCATAGCAATTTGGAACATACTGCAAGTAATTTTAAAAGCACAGCTATATGGCAAATGTCTCAAAAACCCCCTCAAACATTTATGACTGGTATGCCCAGAAAATTTGTTTTGCACGTTAACTTAGTAATTAGAAGAATAAAATTAAAAAAGAACATTTAAATAAATGCAAATTTATTTATAAATAATTTTTTTTTATTTTATAAATTAAATGTAAATTTAGCTTTTGGGTTTATAGCATCTACATACATTTGTGCTTTCTTGGATAATACTTAATTCATTTTCAATGCTAGACAAGTTTGAAATAGAGAAATTCCATATGGTTTATAGAAGATGGTTCATTTGATACTAAAATATATATTTAAAATAAATCAGAAGAATTTCTCCCTAAGAGAACAGGAAAGGTTCAGATCTTTAACTCTTTTTTCCTGATTGAAAAGCACAACTCCCTGAATGTAATGCAGGTACAATTTTTTTCAGAGCCTGTTTTGACTAAACTCTGATAAATGCTCTCTATTTGAGAAGCAATGGATATAGCACAAAAGCTGTCCCAGCATTTCTTTATCCAACAAACATTTCCTAAGAGTAATTTATAGTATCTCTTTATCCTGTATGATGTAAAAAGGTCACTTTTTTGAAAAATAAGAAAACTGGCTTCACTGCCAATCTATTTTATTGTCTCTTGATAACATAAGGAGAGGAAGGAAATCAGAGGTTACTGCATATTGCACCTTATAATCCCTATAAGAAATCACATCAGTATTTATTGGCAGAGAAGACTGGGTGGAGATGAAGATATCAAGTACATTGACATGAAAAAAAGAGATGGAAATGAAGTCTGTATAACAGTAGGCAAAACACTTGCTCTGAAAAGGAAATATTTTCTTAAATATTTTAATAGCATCTTGAAAATCCATTCAGGAATTGGCTCATAGTTTCTCCTGATACTGTTGAGTGGTAGGTCAGGTCACTGAGACAAAGAAATTACAGTCTAAATGATGGAGTCAGACAAGGGACACATTTCGTTCAGCAGCATTTCTGTCAGTTATGGAAATATCTCGAATGGAAAATTTTATCCATAAATAAGCACTTTCTGCTACAATTCTCTGCTGTCCTTGATATGCCTCATAGCAATTTTAGGTAGCTATGTAGTGCTGGTACTTTGGAGACCACCCAAAGACCCAAAGGGCTGCCAAGTACCAATCTTGCCAGTGTAAAAGTCAGCACCCTTCACAAATAAATAAAATAACACAGCTTATGACATGTCCCCTTTTTAATGACTCTTTGTATGTGTGTATAACTATAAAACCAGGTGTAAACTCACAGAATTTTCTTATTTTCTTATTTGATGCTGCATTAGTAGCATGAGAATAAAGTTAAAATTTGTCCTTTTTTGTGTTTGCTTGCTTTACATTGTGATCTAGTTGTCATAAACCCTGCCATCTGACCAAATAAGTGAAAGAATAGAAAGGAGCAGGCTTCAACATCTGGCAAGACGTTAGCTTGGGCTTTCTTCTTGATCGTGTCGGTTTCAAATGCCAGGTGTCTATCACCTGGGATATAGTTTTACTTTGGCAAAGTAAATCTATTACTAACTCTCTGAAGAATGCATCTCTGAATGATGCTGCAGCTAATGGAATACTGATTTACTGCCACAACTGTAAAGGATATTTTTTAACATTGTGTTACACTTCCCATCAATTTAGATCAACCAGACCTACCATATGTGAGAAGTTATCTACATTTTTCTCCAATAAAACTGAAACGATGAAAGCTTTGCTTTCCCTGAGGTATGATCCAGTATTGGTAGCCCCATTGTTTTTTATTTTAGCCCTCATCTTTGTCAGGGCTGGAGCATATTATTCCTGCAATGCTTGCCAGAATTCTATGGCTTACTTGTTGTTTGAGACTCACCATATGTGTCTTTGATCCCTGCCTAGTAGGCACTTTGGCCGCTTGCCAGTTTGGCACTTATGATTATCATCAGTATGAATAGCTCCCTTGCTTCTGATTCTGTCCTTCTTGCTGTCATCAAATCACTCTTTAAACAACTTTCTTATTTTCTTTGAGATGCTTATAAACGATCAACCTATTTTTACCATGCCTTTCTTGGCCAAGGTTTTGTGTCACACTGCAGGAAATCCAGCAGCTTTGTGTTTCCACTCCTAATGATCTGACTGCCAACTACCTGTGTAACTGCCTGGGAACAATAAGGAGTACAGAAACATCTCTTGTGATAGTGTTTGGTGTTACTCTGCATATTACACAGATGTGCCTGCTCTCCCCATCTGGTTGGCTTGGTGGCATGACTTCTATGAGAGATTATTTATTTTAGTGAAAAGAATTCCTTTTAATAGATGTTTTAAAACCTTTGACCAGAACACAGTGTGAGCCGATGACAATGATAAATTCAGAGGAGTATCAGAATGACAAACAGTTTTAAGAGACAGATGGAAAGTCAAAGGCCAGTTGTGCACAATTTCTGCTCACTATCCTGATACAGCACGAATCACATCTGAGCTCTTCCATGTGTTCCAGTAAACTGAAATTGCTCCAAAATGCTGTGGTTGAACATAAGATATGCAGAATCAAAATAAGGAATTGCACAGGGCATATAAAAGTCCAGACCACGAAAGGCTCAAGATCTGCCAGAAGAGTCCATTATTCTTTACATGACCCTGCAAACCCTTCAATTAGTAAATATACTGCTACTATCACAGGACAAGGGTATCTGTCTGCAGGTTAATTCCTAAAGTGGGGTGCAGTAAGTTTTGTAGCCTCTGCAAGCAAGGAAGAGTACCAAGATGATTGGGTGTGCCTAAAACACAACCCTCTTGGAGCTTCTTTCACTCTGTGCTGTCCAACATGACTCACGTTTAGAAATAACAATCCATTTTAGCTCTAAAAGTTTCAACATTCGGGGCCTTTTCCAATAGAAAAATTATCACACTCTTCTCCCAAGAAACATGCACATTTCAAATGAATGTGTTTCATTTATACGGGTCTTGTTTTTGAAACCACTCCTTGCAATTAGAAGGAGCAGCTGAAAAATTCAGTGCAAAATTGACAAGGGTGAAAAACAAATTCTGATTGCAGGGAGAATGAGAGGTAGAACAGAAAATAAACAATGAGAAACTGTTGCATGAGAACTCAATCTGGGATTATTTTAGAATGCATCTGTTATATTTTCCTTCTCTACCTAACAACACTGGGATTTCCAGCATATGTGGTGGCACTCTGAGGCTTGAAGCAGGCTTGACAGTAAATATTCACATTGGGTGTAGGCTGGAAGAGCCCACCGAGGTTTTAAGCCCTACAAAAACAAAACAGTAACAGACATAAAAACAATACCATTAGAAGGGATTTAATAGCAGAAATAGGAGAAAATAGCAGTTTGATAACTAAGGTACCTGCAGAGCATTACAATGCAGCTAATTTCAGAGGTATTTGTAAGAAAGATGATTAAAGGCCACATGAAATTTAACTTTGGAACTGAAGTAACTTGAGAATAGGCAAGAGAGGTAGAAGAGGTACACTTTATTCACAGACACACTCTGAACATTCTTGCAATTGCAGTTTTTTATCCTTTTTCCAGTTGGCTATGAAATGTACAGAAAAGTGAAAATGAAATTATTAATCTTAATAAAGTGCCTTTCCCTTCACATACACCACATCATTGATAAACTGTCTCTTGCTGGGAGAAAAAAAAGAAAGGTATGATTTTTTTGCCAGCTTCTCTATATTTTATTCTTAGCTATACTGGTAACAAGACCAAAGCAAGTACCTAGAGCCAACATTTAAGGGAAGCCTAGTGGAATTTTGAACTGTGAAAATAAAAGAATGTTGAATTCACAAGTATTTTACTGGAAAAGTCAAAAAAGATACAAACTGTATCAGATAGTAGTCAGTAAAAAAAGTTCCTGTCACTTTTCAGTGGCCAGATTTGAAATTGCAGAGATGACCATCAGTAATATTTTTAAAATTTTACACTATATTTTAAATATCTTATTTCTGAAAAGCCATTATTATCCTTGAAAAACAAAAGCTTCCCATTCAATCAATCAGCATTCAGTTCTGGTTAACAACGGCTAAGGAAATACAATTGTTAGATGCACAGAACAAGGATGAAACGCAAAACTGCAATAGAAAGTTGGGGCATAGAGAGCATCGTGTCTATCTGTGAAAAACTGAGACTTGGCGGTAAACCTGATAACCTTTTGAAGAAAATGATCGACAGAAAGGTTAATAAATTTAACAAAATATCCCTGATACCCCAGAAAAGGAATGATCCAGAAACAATTTTTACTTGAGAGGAGTTTGGAAGGTTGGCTGACACAAGGAATGTAAGGGGGCAGACAACATATAACTTGCTGCTGCGGACAGAGCTGTTGAAACCTGAACAGTATTCCATTTGCTATGTTCTAAGTTTTTGCTGCCTAAGTGAAAAGCACAAATGCCAGCGTGTGCACGAAGCCTCGTGTCACCTGGACGCCCAAGAGAGCACGACCTGGTTTATCCTGCACCCTTCGCACGGCCCCGGGATGCCGAACAGGACACGTAGGCTTGGTCTGGAAGCAGTCCCGTCCCTTCCCCTCGCTCCTTTCTTTCCCCCCTGCTGTCTAAAGCCTTGCCGGTCAGTGCGGGGCGCCAGGGGGGATGTCGGGCAGGACGGCTGGCGGTCCCCGTGCCCTGCCCTCCCGGCTCTCCTCAGCGGTTTCTCCCACACGCACGCCCCGCGATCTCAGGCTGCTGCGGCGCCGGCCGAGCCCGCAGCGAGCGCGGCCACCCGCTGCCGGGACCGGGAACGCGAGAGGGGCAGGAGGCGAGGGGTCGGGAGGCCGGAAGGGGCAGGAGGCGAGGGGAGGCACGAGGCGAGCCCCGGGCCCGGCGGGCGTGAGGCGGCGGCCGCCGCAGCCGCGCGGG
>VZTB01011863.1:110959-145514 GCA_013397245.1 Thryothorus ludovicianus | reverse complement strand
CCTTCGCCGCCCCCTCACCGCCCCTTCCTCGCCCCTTCCTCGCCACAACCCCGCCGCCCCCGCCCCTCAGGCGCGCCCCCCGTGGCGCTGCTTCCCCTGCCCGTGCCGCCCCTGCCCGTGCCGCCTCTGCCCATGCACCGCCTGGCTCTCTCGCCTCTCTCTTGCCTCTCTCCCCTCTCCCGTCCTTCCCGGAGCAGCGGGAGAGGGGATCAGGCCCTTACCCACCGCCCCGGGCCGCTGGGCTGTGCCCGGTCGGTATTTGAACGCACGGCCGGTGTCACCCTGTGTTCCAGGCGGTGCGAACACGGGTGGCGCTGGGGCAGCGGTGAGGCAGAGGCAGACCCACCCAGCAGCGGTCCTCGCCACGCGTGATCATTCTCGGTGTGAAATCCTTACAGTGGCGGGGTGACACGCATTTGAGCGGGGCTCGGCGCTGCCCTTGCCCCACGCAGCCCGTATTGCTCCCGCGAGTGCGGCGGGCGCGCTGTCGGGGGCCGGGAGAGCCGCTGCGGCCGCCGGGGTGCGGAGGCACGGCCGGGGGTTCGCGGAGGTGAGTGAGGGTGGCCGCTCACCCTCCTGGCTGTGAGCGGGTGCGGACAGTGGCTGCAGGGAGGGTGGGTCCGATGAGGCGCCCGGGCAGGCTGGCAGATCAACACCGTAGGCCGTGACTCTCCTAACCGTGGATTTGTGGGGAGAGAAGCAAAGGAAAGTTACCCAGCGTTATCGTCTCTGAACAGTCATTCAGTGCAACTCCAGCTGCAGTAAATCAGTCAGTGCTTCAAACCTTTAAAAACAAGCCAAGCCTTATAACAAAATCGTTTATATAAACTGTATAATCGTTTATTCTTAAATATATTTTAAATTTTTTTAAGAGCACCTCTTGTTTGTTGCATCTTCTTTTTTTCAGATAGGCAGTGGGATCAGCTTCCATTTTTCTCCACTCTTTGGAAGTGAAATTTAATTACTAGATAGCAATGTGACTTCAGAGGTGAAGAGATGATGAAAAATTTTGTGTGTTATGAAAACTGACAAGATTTTGTTTTTGCTTCAGATAGTCTGAGCCTCATATCTCAAAACATGCATATGTGGAATTCCCAAAGACACGTTGTGAACATAGGGCTTTGTATAGGTAAGCCCCATACAACTTCCAGCTATCATATTTTGGTGGGAATAGTGTCTATCCAGCATTAAATTTTGGGGGAAAAAAATCAAACTTTTTTTTTTTCTTTTAAGTGGAATTTTTTTTTATGGTAAGGAAATAAAACAGAATTAATGGACTTTTATGTATTAGGCCTGAAGCAAAGCACTATAATTCTGGTCATGTGGCTTCGCTACATTTTGATGCATCATTTCAAAGGATCCGAACATAAAAATTTCCTTCAAACTACCTTGATATGCTACTTGATTGTGTCAGTCTCTCTCCCCCTATCAGATGAAGCATTTGAAAACTCTTTTGCAACAGAGTGGGTTTGCAGTCAAAAAGGAACATTAACATCTTCTCAGAAAATAGAAGATTAAAAAAAAGCCTTTCTTTATTGTAATGGATCATTTTACTTTATTTTTTGCAGTGCTGTTCTTTCATTTTCATCACCATTTTTTCTTCCTCCAAGGATACAGAAAGACGTCTTCATCACTAAACAACAAAGATGAGAATCAACAGCAAACATCCTCCCTGTGCACATTGATGTGGCTGTGAGCTGCACTAATTAAATCCAGAGTTGAGCATTGTTCATGTTTTAACATTTGCTTCTGCATTACCTTGCTGTGATTTTACATGAACCTGTTCCAATTTCCACTTTTCTCACATGGATTCTTAAACAACCCACAAAGGTTTTCCTTATGTGGGAGTGCATTCCATACCAATCCTGTTCAAGAAAAAAAGTGTTTCTTGTTATGTAATCTAGAAACTATACTGGCTCAAGTAATAGTTGTAAAAAGGTTTGTTGGTCTTTTTTCTTTTTATGACCCATGTATGCAAGATAGTTATGGCAGCAACACTATAATGATATTTATGAGGGTACACTAAGAAATAAAATAGGAAAGGGAATTTAGGCTCAAGAACAGTTTCTCAGAAATAATGCTTTCATGGCTGATAAAAATAAAGAGTTTATTTACTTGCTGAAATATTTTCAGGAGGTCCTCAGGATTTTTCTTTAACCATCAAGTAAAATGTAAATGTTGCTGCCAGGGCTCTTGTAAAAATAAAATAATTCTATTTTGTCTAAAACCCCCAAATATATAAAAATTTGGTTATATACTATGCTGACTAATTTGTAGTCCCGTCCAGCTTTAAGTATTTGAAGCTCTGCTGGAGGTGAAATAATGGGTTCTAAAGTGAGTAGTGGGATGTCTTAGTGTTTATTTTCCCCCTTTTTTTCTGTTTCATTTAGCCAACCATTTTTGTGGTCTTTTTAGAATAATTTTTGATTTTGAAATAGACTTGCTTGAGTAGTAAAGGTACTAAAAAGGAGAGATGAAAAATAATAGGTAATTTGGCTAGGTGCTTAAATAGACAGTAAATAGAATTTTTTACAACCTATTTTGAGATGTTACTAATACCAATTTCAGTCTTACGTAGACTAGTCTGTATTGCATCAAAAAAACACCTGATTAGTCAATGAGACACCACATTCCTGTTTCAGTGTGTTCATCTTTCTCCATATACTTAATTTCTTAACCATTTTCTTCATAATGCTTCTGTAATGCTTCATACAAGGAATACAGCTTCATTTTCTTAGCATTACCCCAATGTATATGGTTTTTATTAACAGGTCTGATTTGCTTAATACTAAAGATCTGATTTATTTTTACTAAAAAAGAGCTATAGTCACATGCAAATTTGTTAAAGACACGGATTTATATTAGCACTGTCAAATGTGCTGGCATCTATGGAGAAAAGAGGTGTCTGTAGATATTGCAGTATTGTGGAGATTTCTGCAGAGATGGTGACTCACAGGATTTGACCAGAGTGTGAAATGTACTTTGTGGTCTGTTTTGTGAAATGCTCAGGCTGAGCAGTGGGGAAAGTGTTTATCTGCTGCTGGTCTAACAGGAACCTTCTTGCTGGAGAAGAGATGGTCTGAGAGTAACTGACACTGGTCTTACCCTATAGACTTGATGTTATATTTTCATGTTGGCTAGAATGGAATGTTGATGCACTAGGAATATGCTAAGGACACAGCAGGGAAGAGCTGTATGGCCAAAGAAGTGTAAAAGATGGGATGAAATTCAGGGATCCAGCATGATAGGTGCTTTGAGACCTATCAAACTAGAAACTTTGACTTTATTGTTAGAAGAGATTGAAGAAGAACTTTGGAATCCTCACAAGTCATAGGATGACTATGAGTTGCCAGTGTAGCTGTTAGAAAAAATCAAATTAGGTCCTCAAATAGAATAGATCAAGTATTTCAAGTAAACAGGGAGATGTTGATGACATTGCAAAGAAACTGTTTGGTTTTGTTTAATAATGTTCAAGAAATTGAATTCCAGCTGGGATAAGTTAGGTCTTGCACCACTGGAATGATTGGGAAAAGGGAGGTGAATTGTAAAATGACTTGGATTTGTTTGATATTTAGTATTAAGACCTGGAGGATGTGGAGGCAGAGTGGGAAGAACAGGAATTAGCTGCTTAAAATAAAGGAAGGTGTTGCTACCCAAAAATACAAACTTATACTCAGTCCATATAATAAATATAAGGTAGAAATTTAAAAGCAAATTATCCATTGGTGGCATTTTTTAGGAGCTTTGTAATCACAGTAATGAGAATATGATTTAAGTTTACTAAAAGGATTATATGATGTGGTTTCCATAGTAGTGAAAATTACTTGTTTTTTAAGAACTTCTAAAGATTATATAATAAGGAATAGAGGACTAGATATCTAAATGTTTTAAAACAGAGACAATTCCATGTCCAGTTTTTTAAAATTACATTGCATGGCTTACAATACTTTGTTAAGGTCAGAGTGTCAGCTTCAGCATGAGTATTCATCATCTGCTTTAAACTGGGGAATCCTGCTCTGCAAGAGGGTAATGGTTAAACATAGCTAAATTATAAACATCTTTTTCTTAAACCCTTGTGTTTATGTACTACCAGCTAGGTGTACTAAGGGGTATAGTAAAATAAGAATGTATTAGGAGTCATATGGGTTGGTGAGAGCTACCTACACTTAAAACAAATAAAGCAAAAATAACACAAAAATAAGACTAGTCTCTTCTTCTGGTGGATGTAGCTATGACTCTAGGAAGTGTACTCTGTCTAAATAATGCTAATGTGTGCTATGTTATGTTGTAGGATTTCTGTCACAGACTTGGGCTGTCATATGGAATACAACATCCAGAGTCATTAACAGTTTTTCAGGATAGTATCATTGGAAATTTTTAAAACTGGAAAGGAACAGACTTGCTAGGTGCTAAATATGTAAAATAACGAGCTAAAACTTGAGTCCTCTAGTTTAGACAGCTAACTTCTGTTTCAGAGCCTTGGTTGCAATGATTGATATGCTACGTGCCTAAACATCCAGACTGAAAATGCACAGACTAAGATTCCCTCATCTCCTCACTGCATGACACTCTTAGATCAGGAGATGCACACAAGTGTCTTACTTATGCAGTTTTAATTTCCTAGTTTATATTTTGTAACAGATTGTCATGTTTTAAACATATGCTAGAAACCTCTCAAATTTATTTTTAAAGTAACTCAAGAATAACAAAACCCACAGTCCATGTGACAATTATATATGTCTTACTCATTTATGTTTGATTCTTGATTCAAATTACAGTATAAAAAGTGAGGCATATGGTATTATGCAACCTGGGAGGAGACAGCAGATCTCTTTTATTTGAGTCTTTTAGGTACACTTCAGAGCAACTGATGTGAGACATACTGTATTTCATGTTCTTTTTTTCTCCATGTAATTATATATTCTAGAAATAAATTAACATTTGCAGGTTCTCCTCAAATAACTATTCAGGCTATTTTTATTTTTAAATTTAATTTATCTAGTTAAGAGTACTATAAAAAGTTGCTGACTACAGTATTGAAAATTTATTAATTTGCTATGATTATTATCATACATCATTGTTTACACTTTTTTTTTTTCTTTAATCTGATGAAAATTGCATATAAATAGAAAAAAACCAAGGTAATTTTCCTGGACTTTATGTTGCAGTTTTTGTTTCTTAACTCTTTCAAAGGATGGCATTATTTAAAGATAATTAATGAAATCTTTATAGAGAAAGTATATTAATTTCACTGGGCAAAGATCCGTTTTTCTCTTTCCTTTACCCATCATTCTTACCTCATTCTGTGTTTTCATCCTGACCTTGTGCTGTATTTCACAAGACCAAATCACTAAGAGACTATGAAATTCCTGGTTTCCAGTCCTACATTATTCCAGCTCTTCTGTATTCTTCTACATTCAGAGGCCTTGCCAATACAGAGCTCATTAAATGGATCTTTTTCTCAGTGAATACATTACAAGAATGTCCCTAGAATGGGACATTTTTGTTTTGTTGCAGATTCCAAGGAACATTTATTTTCTTAGTGTTCATAAGATATAAAGCATACAAAGCTATTATAAAGATAAAATAAATAGAAGAATAAAGAAGAAGAGATTTTAATTTAATCTTAAATTATAGCAATCTATTGTTTGTATCCACATGCTTTTTTTTCTTCTTGAATTTGGAAATGATGAATGACATATGATACATGCTGACATTGGAGGTAGTACATAAAACACTCTCCACTGAATTTAACTGGAGTAGGGAGAGTGCAATGCTGAGCTCTTTGTAAAATGTACTTTGAAGTCGAGAGGAGTCTCCCTTTTGGAAGATCCAGTCACTAGACTCACACCAGCTTTTTTCAGTCAGGTATTTTATATGCTGCAGAGTAAGATCTCAAGAACATTGAAGAGAAAAAGTCCAAAAAGGCTGCGTAGCTGGTTTGTTAGAGGTGCCAAACAGGATATTAGAAATTAAGAAGCTGATAAAGTGTAGGTTTGACCTAAGTGGAGTCCCTGACTTTCAGTTCTTTTATACCATTGGCTTGTAAATACTGGATGGATAACAGGAGCTTTTTAGTTGATAGAGATCTATGCTATACTGGGATTATCAAGTGAGTTTAAAATTTTATAATAAAGGTGGAAATATTGTAAAGGATTTGCTTTGCAAATTTGGGAACTAAAAAATGCACAGGAAATTTTTACTCAGACCCCATATCTGCTTTTTGGTGAGATCCCATTTTTTACTTTTCCCACCTCCATCTCCTTCAAAGCCTAAATATTGGCACAGTGATGTTCATTTCCTCTCATGCCAGCTCAAGGAGGAGGATTGATTTAAGACACCCCACATGTCAAATAATCGTTTTAAAATTCATGCATCTTGAGATCATTCTTTTCTCATTGCTTTGGCTGGGAGTGAAGATAAGTGAATTGCCAAAGATCAATCAGATCCAAATTTGATTCCTACTGAAATAAATGAAAATATCTTTTAGTAAGGATCTTATTTACAATTTGTGGAACAATTTGTCTTTTAGTTTTGGTAAGGAAATCTCACTTCAGAAGATTACTCTATCAGCTGGTCAGACATAGAAGTTTTCATAAAGCAAAACATTTACTGCTCCTAATTAATCAAATTTTCTGGTTTTTAGCTTTCTGATATGGTGACTAATAAATAGAATTAACTGTTGTCTCTATAGTAGTTTTTAGGCTTTTTTTTTCACTTAGAAGGAATGCTGAATTCCTAGAATGCTTAAGGGTAGAATGCTGGGTACCTAGGATGAAGTTACTTGTTTTCTCTACATTTTAATGATAGGACTATTTTTTGGTGCTTCTGAGGAAAAGGTAGCTTCAACTCTTTCAGCACCTGGGTTGAAAGATTCAAGTGTTTATGGAAGTGTGTGTTTGAATTTCAGTTTATAGGTGAATAATATGCAGTAAGAAGCTGGTACAGTGTAGGTACAGGCCAGAGATAAAGCTGAGTTCTTGTCATCCTTACTTCTTTCACTACATAGATATTTGAGGTGTTTAAACAAGGTGATGATTCTCTGAAATTTTTGGAACTGAAAGCTATTGAGAGTCTTGAATGTGTCAAGTATGAAAGAAGTCATGTTTAAAGAAACTGTGGAGGGCTTCAGAAAAGTAGTTATTTACTACTTCAGGCTGTGTTGAATTCTCTTCTGTTGTTTAGCTCTCTCATTCCTTTAACAAAGGTATAATATTTTCTGTAGCATCCTTCTTTTCCTCAAAATGTATATTTAAAAAGATTGATGAAGTAATGTTGTGCTGGGCAAAATGTGCCATCTTAAAAGTTTGCTGGTGCACATGATAATGCAGATGTTGACCTTGACATATAGTGTCATGAAGTACTATGCACTCCATAAGGGTTATCAATTAATTGAACCTCAGAAAATGCCAGAACAGAAAAATAATAATTTTAAGAATGGCAATAAAAATCTGGCAGAAATTTGTAGGAAAAGGTTTTCTCTGTCTGTCTAATCCATCCATCCATCTTCTGTCACTTAGGAAAATTCATGAGGTTATTGAAATTCTGAGAGAAGTTGCTTTATTGGTTGATGTGAAATTTTTGAGATAAGAGCATGATCAAAATCAGACTTTCATACTGTGCTAAATACCTGTAAAACAAACTCAGCATTTTTGCTTTTCAGCAAAAGGGAAATATTACTGCTGTGTTAATGTACACTTAAATAGCCCTTTTGGGGTAGAAATGTCAAAATGGTGCACACGCTTTAAAATTAAGCAGTGCAGTAGAGATGAAGGATTTTTTCTGTTTTGTAATCTCTTGTTAGGGACATAACATACAATGAATAATAGGAATTTTATTACATAAAATTTTATTAATCAGACAGAAATTTTATGATCAGGTTTTTAATCAATCACTTCAGAGCAACCAGAACTGCTAACTGCATGCTTTACATTTCAGAAAAATATTTCCAGGGAATGTGTTAAGTGTTGCCTTTAAAACTTCAGTTGTTACAGTTAGAAGTAATCAGCTCATAGCTTTCTTTTCCTGACTTTTAGAACTTAACCTAACTGGGTTAGGTATCATGTCAATAGTGAAGATTTTGATTAACTTTTGGGGCAAAGTTCTAATATTGCAAAAGATGGAAAAGATGCTGCAGGTAAATTATATTTCCTGTTGGAACGCTGTAGCTGATATTATTTTTAGATAATTCCCTTGTTAAATGGAGATTTATTTTACAGTTTGGTGTAAATGAATGAAAGTTACTCCAATTGTGGCATTACATTTGAATTTATTTGGATTAAATATTCTTATGAGGCTCATTCTCAGCAGCTCTTGTGACAAAACCACAAATTTATTACATGCAAAAACTGCTAAAAGGTGCACTGGTGAAAAAACTGTGCTGGGTAGACATTTCTTCTTTGTTTGAGTGGGGTTTTTTTGTCCACAGATGTTAGCTGTTTTGTATGGGAATAAAGGTGTTAGTTTATGAGTTTCTTGGAAAAAGAAGTTTAAAGGCTTTGAATGGATGAGATGTGTGGACTGAAGTGCCAGAGGACATTGCCGGAATGTTAGGTGAAATCCATAGGGAAATAATTCGACAGCAGCATCTGGAAAGGAACTGTATGTGGCTTTAGGGCTTACTTTTAATGCAAGTAGTTAAGATGAGATTAAATATAGGTGTTAGTATGTGAGAAATGGAGGAACAAGGTAAGTGATGAAGGTATATCATGTGAAACACTGGGATTAGGGAAAAGATTTAACAGAATCCACAACTGATCACAGCTGAATTTTTTAAACCCTGGAAACATAATTTGAATGGAACTATATACTAGCTTCATAGAAAGTAAAGCAGCAAACATGAATATTTTATTGGGGAAAGAGGAGACAGAGTATAGGCCAGTTCATTGGCCTTGGCACATCACTTTTGCCAGAATGGGATGACTGATGATGGAAAGTTAAGCTACTAAGCCAGCTGGCTGTTGGCTATGCAGAGAGGAATCAACTGGTGATAGAGAATTTTCTCTTGTCTCCCCGCCATTTTTTTGTTATTCACTACTTGATTCAATTTCCTAAACACTCTTGTCTGGTGCTGTGTGAGATGCCCTAAGGTAGCTGAGATGGCTTATAGGGTTGGCAGGTGTTGAATAGGATTTACAGGAGACTCCTGCTCTCTAGGACAATGGCTAGAGGTCAAGTCAGATGCATCCCAAATGCACAAGGGTGTCTGTTATTCACCATCTGACTTGTGCCCCTACAATTTGCTGTGTTGCTGGATATCTTTTTGGCCATTGCTGACAGTGCTGACAAGTGGCTTCATTCAGCTGGCCATGTTTCATTGATGATGCTGTTTAAGATACCCCATAACATCCTCCTTTATCTCTGGCTTCCAAAAAGCCACAGGTCCTGTGTCCTGCATGCTGTGTTTAGGGAACCTCAAAGACATTTTGTGTGAATATATACATTGACTGTACAGGGATACCTAGGACACCTGGAGACATAACTGTATAGATTGTTAAGTTCAGGATTTTTAAAGTCTAATTCAGTCCTATCATTAAGGACATTTCAGGATGTTTTGAGCTTAATGATGGTCTGGCTGCATTGCCATTTAGTTCATAACTAGTATTATCTATTGTCAGTGGTTGGAAAAATTCCTCAGTTAAGTTTATGTGTCACAGTAAAATGAAAGTACAGCTAATAGTAATACTATTAGATAATTTTTCCTTTTATTTTTTTGGTCTTTAGTTCATATTGGTCTTATTACTAATTTTACAACTACATAAATTTCTTTCTCATCAGTTGAGCTCTTTATTATCCAGAATATGGAGGTTTAAAAAAAAACCAAACAAACCCAAACCTCCTAAATGTGCAAAGTCTAGAAGTGAAAGCAATAAAAAATTGGGAAATATCATGATTCATTTTGCCATGACAACCCTTAATCTTCTCCAATAGTCTGAAGTGATAAGTTCCCAGTTTGTTTTTGTCTTTGGCATAGCTCCTCCAGTACCAGTATATTTTCTTCTACTTGTTCCACTTCATGGTTTTCAGGTTTGCATGATTTGAATGCACTAACATTACTATTACATTACTATTTACTGTAATAAATTAGAAATTTAACCGTTTAGAAGATGCTGTGACATATCATTATTACAGGAGTATTTTTTAGTAAGGTTATAGAAAGCAATGATTTATTTTAAATGTTTATTTAAAAACTAGCACCTTTTATCTATATATTTTGAAAATTTCATATAAGGAAAGTTTTTAATGTCTTTAATTATTTTCAACTTAATAGGAAGAAAACTATATTCTTTAAATATGCTCCCTTTTGACTAATTTCATTGTAAAAATGGAAGATTTTTATAACATTAAGAATGGCATAGTGTTCAAGTTACAATTTCCTTACCATTATTGGGAAATTATGGTAACACTTTACAGATTTTATTTTTCTAAAGAGCTTTATAAATTTTAAATTCTCCTGAAGGATGACTTGCCAACAGTGATGAAATAAATAACCATTAAAATACTGTCATTTTAACCACTGTTTTTTGGAAAGAGAGCTATGGAAAACATAGTGGTGGCTCACCTGTACTTAAATTCATGATTTATTTGATCTTTTAGGCCCAGCCTTTGGACTGGAAGATTATTTTGATGGCAATAGTAATGGAGAATAGTTGATTTACTTTCAGCTTTTAATTTTATTTCTTAAAGATCTATGCATAACTCACTTCTATTGACAATGAGTTATTTAAAGAGACTTACATGATAGGATGGATAGGCTGAATTGTCAGTATATTCATTTCCCCCCCCCACTGATATCCCAAAGTATTTTAAAGAGCAAATTACTTGCACATGTTGGATTTGTAATGATGATCATGCCTCTGCTTTTTCAATGTGTGTGGAAAAACACCACTCTTTCTCCCTTCTAGAATTCTGTCTTTAGTCTTGCTGTAAAACACCGTACACACCATAATACTATTACCATAAATAATAGCAAGGGAAAGTGTGGGAGGTTTTGGCTCCAGTGTCATCAGTATGCTGTTGATCTCCATTCTCTGTATCCTTTTCATCCAGCCCAGATGGCAGAGTATAATTGCTTTTCCAGGCTTTGACCAAGATAGGGATATGGATGAAAGTGAGTTGGCTGTAAATCAGCTTGGTTAATGGAGAAATGCTGCTTGTTAGCCAAGGGAAGCATTTAGGGAAATAGGAAAACGTAATGTATACACCATGTCCTGAAAATACATTTTTAATTTTTGCTGAAGTGACTGGCTGTGTTGGCCTCCTGTTAATGACAGAGGTCTCTAGTACCATTTATTATTGATTTCATTGTTACACAAGTCTCACTGTGGTTGCCTATGCCTCTGCTACCACCTGACTCTACTAATCAATTCTTTGACCATTATTTTTCAAGTTATCAAAAATTGTCTGTGACTACAGGACATCTATGTGCTTTTTTAGGTTTCATGAACTGTTGGCTGTAATTCATATCTCTGGTATTCATATCTCTGCTGTTCCATGTACTCTACATAGAAAGTGTCAAGTCAAGTTACCAGTGATAATTCAGAAAGTTCAGTCTCATCTGGGAGACTTATTTGACAAACATGGCCTGTTGTTTTTGTTGTCAGGTTAGGAATGACTTCTTGGAAAATATAGACATGAATATTAAAGAAGATATTTCTTTGTTTTCAAAGGTAGTGAACAATCTTTGGGCTTGATTTTATCTTTCTGTTTGTCCTGTAATGCTACTTCCTTTTTTTGAGAGCATCCAACATCATGGCAGAGAATTGGACATGGTTTCCAGATACTCTTGGAACTAGCTACTCCTTCTGTTGGACACTCAGTCTCCAGTTCTTGAGATTTCCTTCTTTGAAGAGCTGTCAGGACAGCAGTTTTGTTAGCCTGTGGAATTTTCTGACCCACTGGAGCTTGCATTTGGTAAATTTTAAGCCATGACCACAGGACATATCTGTGGTCATGACATAACACCACCAGTTAAGTTGTGTGCTATCATTTCACTATATCTATGCCTTGTACAGTTTTGGGGTTTGAAAGCAATATATGAAAAATTACAAAGCAAGGATTTAATCAGGACTGAAGCTAAAGAACATAGACTAAATATTCACAGCTTCGTATCTTGCTACTCAGGAAAATACTTGCCTGGCATAATAGTTCAGTGTAGCTCATCAATTTTGGAAGAAACACCGTTACATTTTGTGTTCTCTTCAAATAATGGAGAGATCAAGAAAAACTAGTTTACGAAGAAACTGAGGTCCTAAAGAAATACAGAATATTGTTGCAAGATCAGTCTGGTAACCCATGTAATTTGTTTGACTAAGAGTAATAGTTTCAGAATGCATTCCAAACTCATAACACGGTAAAGAAAAAAACAGTGAAGAATCTTTAAGCTTGTTTACTACTTCTGAACTCCGCACTTCCGCATGGAAGGGGAAAATGAGTAATAACCTAAGAAGGAACATGAGTTTAGTCTTGAATGGGATATGAAAAGTACAATAGAAAACAACTTCCACCCTCTCGTACATTAAAAAAATTATTATTAGTAGTAGTATATTTTATTCTTATGCTTTTAAAATAAAAGTGAACAGTATTCAAATGTATGACTACCCTTTCAATTAAAACAGTTCCAGGCTTTCAGTTTATGTGTGTTCATAGTTCAAGCTGAGTTCACTTCAGTTGGTTGTATGAGGTAAATTGTGTACTGGAGGCAGCTGCAGGTTCTGGTTTCCCATCCATTAAGTATATCCACTGTAAGCAAAAGTGTAAACTACAAGTCATAGAAAATAATCAGCAGGTGTTTCACCCAAAGTATGTGAGAGTTGATCTGTTCTGATCTAATATAAAGGAAAATAGTCTGGGAAGTGAGGAATTCCTCCTGTTCCCTCTCTCAGACTCCTGCAGACATAGATTATATTGATTTATTAACTCTGTATCTCTTTAGAAAATGTGCTATTTTGTGTTTGTCTGAAAGAAATGTTCTTTCTTATAGAAAGGAGTTCTTTATTTGTTTTGCTACATCTCATTGCATTTTGCTAAGACCAGGGAAGTACCGTGCTGTGAAATTGGTTTGCAAACTTAGTACCACTGTGACAATTGTCTGTGTGATGGGCGATTTAGCACAATTACATATTATGCTTAAGTTTTCTCTTTTATAAACATGGTTCTGATTGTGTATCAGACAGAGCCCTTTTACTATTAGTTGGATTTTTGTATATTTTTTCATATCAGACTCTTGTTTGTTGCTTGAATAAAACATTATTCTTCAGGATTGCTGTCATAGCATCTGATAGCTGTAGCCTCCAGTGGGTAAGGAGATAAATCAGAAAGAGTTAATACACAAAACACTAGTGTTCAGGTGTATTTTATGAGTGCTGCTACTCTGATCTAAAACCTAAATTTCCGACCTCCATCAACCAAGCTTATTTTCAAGGTGCTAAGCATTAACAGCTACTACACTTTTGTTTTGAGTGCAACTGATAGAATGGGGCAAAGAAAGGGAGAAATAGGCTACATTCTAATCCCAGCCTGTTTGACTTGGGATAAAGAAATACTCAAGGAATATATATCTGAATTGGATAAGGAACAAGGTTCAGATATTACAATGAACTTTAGAATAAGAAATTTCTCTGTCAGGGAGCAGTGAGGGCCAGCAGCTCCCTGGGAGGGGGGCCCTGAGGGTGGCAACAGGCAGGTGACCAGGCAGTGCCACAGGAGCCGGGTGGGGTGGGAAGGGTCGGCGTAGAGGTGGTCTCCTAGAGGGTAGGCCTAGAGGGGGTTCAAGCACGAGTGCAGGTCATCAGGTGAGTTTGGGGTGTTAAGGAAGGTCCCAGGTTACAGCTGGGAGTGCAGGTCGGTGAGCCATGGTCAGACTTGGGTCCAGCAGGGGTAAACAGAGTCAGCCATGCAACCCTGTGCCCCTCAGGCAGGTCCATAGTGATGAGAGATCCAAGGTCAAACTGCAAAGTCAGTCCATGGGTCTGGGTCTGGATCAATGTGAATTCTCTGTTTACAGAGGAGGCATGGGAAAACAAGGAGGCAAGAATTAGGTTGGTCTGCTTCTAAGGTGTAGTTCAGGCAGAAGAATAGAGATCATGCCAGTTGCTCCAAAGAGATGCTCTGAAATGACTGAGTATCCTCTTCATTGGCCTTATGCTAGCTGAGCTTTCTTAACCTTGATCAGAATACCTTGTCTGCTGT
Source organism: Thryothorus ludovicianus (assembly GCA_013397245.1). NCBI lineage: Eukaryota > Metazoa > Chordata > Aves > Passeriformes > Certhiidae > Thryothorus > Thryothorus ludovicianus. Next base: position 131,324 of record VZTB01011863.1, on the reverse strand, counting down.
AGCCTTGGAAGACCTATTGTAAAGGATTTTCAAAAGGAGTAGTGACATATAGATGGTGTTTTACTTTTTAAATTTTGTAACTGTGTCCGTGAGTGTAGTTGAGCATGACTTTAATGTTCTAGTTTCGTGTAAGAATAGTGTTTTAACATAGCAACATTTTTTTTCAGTCTTTTGGGCATTCCTTGTTAGTGTCATTTGTTACCATTTGATTTGCCAGCTCATCAGAATACTTGACAAAATTCTTTTTTTTCTAAATCTTAATTTGTATTTTTTAAATAAAAGTAATAGTTTTTTTCTTTATTTATTAGTTAATATTATCGTAATAATTTATCACGTTTGCCTTTACCATTAAAGTCCTCTTTGTAAACAGGATTAGATCAAACAACTGGCGTCTCCAGCAACATAAGCATAAGTCTCATAGTTCAGTTAAATTCCTTTTTGTTTAAAATCGTACTTATTATGTTTTCCTATGAGTGATTTTTTTTGGTAAAAAACCTTGCAACAAGAAGAAGTAATACACTAGCAGATTATATTGGAATTTAATAGTTAATGTAAATGACAGTAAGAAATATTAAGGCAATTATTTTAGCATAGAAATCCATACAGCAAATTCTCTACCAGTTCAGATAATCTCCTGATATATGTAAATCACTACTCTTTCATAAGCTCAAACAATCCTTCTGACCTCAACAATTATTTGGTTTATTCCATATAGCTTAATTCTGCACTGTACTAATTTTATTCTGTAATGATTTACTTGGATTTTATATTTTTCTCCCCCCGTGGACAATCTCCTGTTGATTGAATTATTTTTTGAAGTAGGAGTTCCAATATTTCTACTCATTAAGTGTCAGGCTACTGGTTTATCTATGACATCCTAGTTTATAGCTCAGGATCAGTTTTGCCATTTCATTTTCATACTTAGTCAGTCAGCATCAGAGACAATATGGAGATTCCTGAGTGTTATCTTACATATTGCTTTTATTGAAATGCATCTGGTATTTCAATGGAATTTTGTACTCATTGTTTGTGGTATGTCTGTGTTAACGTTCAGGTCATGCATATGGAGTGATGTAATAAGAAAACTTCATTTGATGAAAGATTCTCAGCAGTTGAGGGTCTTGCTAGTCATGCTCCATTCATGGCTACTGTTCTCCCAGTGGTCATGTCAGCAGCATACAGCAGGAATTCTAGAATGAATACTCAATTTATCTTTACTGAGGGATATTCCTCAGGTGCATCCCACTGTTTTTTGAATCTTCTCCATTTTTCTCTAGTTAAGCTGGGAATTAATATGTTTGATATATATCTTCTAGTAGTGTGAACTATGTGAAGAAGGGTTTTAATTTCTTCCTCCTTATTTCCTCTGTGTCTTCTAAAGGGGAGAGGCATCTATGTGTTCAGAAGACTGACCAGTTTTCTTTGTTCTCCCTCCAACAATCATTACTTGTCTTAGAGCCTTCTCCCAGTTTTTGAGCATTTTTCCATGTCACTACAAACACATGTTATGGAATTATGATGCCACCTCCCTGCTGATTCCTGTTGGAAACTGCTTTCCTGAGTAATTCTTTGAACAAGATGGACCTACCTTTGTTCAGTTGTCCTCTGTGCCAGAACACCACCTTGTGGAAAAGGAAAGCAGAGCTTTATCTTGCTTGGTTGGAAGGATTGAAAAGACCTATACCCCCAGATCCTTCTCTCTTTTGTGTTTTTCAGTTATCTTTGAGAAGTTCTGCTTAATATTTTCAATTGCTGTTTTTGCCCTTATGAGTGACCTTCATGGAATAAAAATCAGAAGGCTGAAAGAACCTCAGCACCTTTAGCAGAAGTAGTGAAGTAGTGGCAGAGCTTTAAAAGTGTGTTTACTTAATTTGTTTACATTTATTGTTACATTAGGGAGATTATACTGCTTTAATTAAAAGTTACTAGAGTTTTCTATAATGAACCTAAATTTGCAGCTATTTATAGTTGAGAGAAAATGTTTCCATTCAGAAATTTGGCATTCAATGTCTCCAGCTAAATGGTTTTGTTTTCCTTTTTCTATTTCTGTTAAAAATACTGTTTGGCTGCATTCTGTTTTGAGGGAGGCAATTTTTTTTTGTGGTTTTATATGCTTTTTGTGCTCACTTGGCAAGGCTTGATACATGGAAAAACAAATTTTCCAGGCTCTTAGTCTTTTATGTCAGCTATTTCCTTTTTGATATTTAAAACATGATACTTTGGTGGTCATTACTTTTTAACAGAGACCCTTATTCAATAAGCAGTCTCCCCTAAGTATTTGCCATTACTACTTTTCATATATTGTTGCATAAAAACAGTTCATATAGTTCAATTTAGTAAATATTTTTCCTGAAACAAAATTGTATACCTGACATGTTTAGTGGTACTAAAATTGATACTTGCGTATTTCTGCAAAGTTCACCGTTTCTCATTCATTTAAAATATAGAAACCAGCTTTCAATTTATTTCTATTTTCTAATTATTATCTGTAGGATGTTTAACGCCATACTTAAGGGTGTTGGAATTCCCTAAGTTGGTCTTGTTTGTTGGTGCACCTAAGTTGGTGTATGCTCATTCAGAAAATGATTCCTTGCACCAAAGGTGTGGTGTACATTTGAAATGCTCCAGTTAGAGTTTGAGGAAATGAGTCCTTCAAGTCATGAAGCCCAAGTCCTGGTTGAGGTCTGATGCCATCCAGGTAGTAAACAGAGAAGGGTTTAAACTCTGCCTAAGTCTTACAGACTTCAGTGTGTTCTGTGCACTTGAAGCTTGGCTAGTGAGGGCAGATGGCACTGAGCCTGGCACACGATGTGACTCGTGGCTCAGGTGATTTCTTCAGATGTTATTTAAGTAATGTCCAGATATTCTGCAAGTGTGGCACTGTGATCAGAAAACTTCCTAGAAAGTGGAGTCTCCTTTTTCTTCCCAGCAGCTTTGTTAAGTACTTATTTCTTTCCCTCTTGGGAGAATGTCCCAACAGCTAGTTAGCGAGTATTCATTCACAGGACAGGTGAGATTCCTTTACTCCTTGTATTCAATTTGGGCCACAGCATAGAAAAATGTTAGAGTCACTTTAGCAGAAGATGATGCACATACTCATAGTCTCCAATTTGTTTCTGACTTCTATCCAGCATCTGTGGACAGTAAAATATATTAGTAGTATACAGGGGCCTGAATTCTGCCTGTCTTTGACTTGCTTGTTATCTGAGCTTCAGCAATGCAGCACAAGAGAAATTATTAGCTGTTCTGGGGAGAAGGATGATCAGAACAGAATTTGTGAGATGAGTAAGAAACTGGTTGAGGAAGAAATAGGAAATAATGTTGAAAGCAGATTTATTAGACTGGAAATACATTGCTGGTGGAGTTTTTTTATAGCATCTTTCTTCTATACAATTTTTTGGAGATAGTATATGTTTGTACTAAAATAAGGTAATGCTGTTAGTCCAAAAGTTTTCACAAGAGAGTATCAAAGTGCTAATATCTGCTGATAACAGAAGGACAGGAGACATTGGATGTCACACAAGAGAAGCTGAGTGACATTGAAGATAGGAGCAATCAATGTACCATAAATAAAATTAGATGAAATACAATGCAAAGTAAGACTCTTCTGGACTGAGAGCCAAGAAATTTACTCTAAGCTGTTAGTTTATCAGCTAGAAGAGTGTAGAGATTTGTCTATAGTACTGCCTTGAGCTTCCAGTGTGTGGGGGTCATTCCCTATGTGATTCTCAGTGCTGTTCTCACTCCATGAACAGTGAAGTAGAGACTGACTTGTGAACAGGAAGGCTATAGAGAAAATCAGGGGCTGAGAGGCCTGGACTATGGTTCAAAGAGATTGTATATCTGTAATATCACAGACAGAAAATAAAAACCAATATTTGAATGCCTTTCTGCGATCTCCTCTCCAAACTTTTGACCCTTATGGACTCCAAGGGCTGTGGACATCACCTGATGTGGCTATGTGAATTGTTCTCAAAAGACAAGTACAGCTCTTGATTTCCACGAAATTTTGCCACAGTAGGCACTAAGTAGGATTTACAAGATTTGGCCTAGAAAATGAATGCTTTTGCTCTCCAAGTTTTATGGACATTTTTCATGCTCTAAATTATGCCTTGGTTCACATAATCTATTTTAGCTCTCTTTTTATTTTCCAGTCACAGCTTCACTCATAGCACAGCTGTGGCATTTGTCTTGCAACAAGAAGGATCTGATAATCATGAAATAACCCAGATTTATGCCTGTAGTGCTGAAGCAGTGCCATTTTTGTGAAAATAACTTAAGAGGAACAATATGCAGCAGATGGGAAGGTTTTACCTTCACATTTAAGTAGGTTTATACTGTCAGTGAGTGTGGGCTTAGCAGGACCTGACAGAGTTTCAACTTACCAGATGTTCCATGTGATCAAATAGATGCTATACAGCTGTTTCCCATTTTTTTTTACTGGGCTCAGATAAATACACAGTAAATGGTCTGAAATATATTTATTGTATTTTGGCAAGTCCTGCAGAGAACTGCCCACAAGGCACCAAGAATGCAGAGAGAAACCAAGGGTGCTCATAGGCATGTTTATTTTCCATTACTGAGGAGAAATTAGCAGCTGTTTGGTTGAAACAACCCTGATGATACTAGTCAGGGAGGAATAAAATAAGGGATTTTCCTTTGATTGTGGATGTTGTGAGATTAGAGACTGTATATACAGAGCATCTCTGGTTTGGGGGAGCTGTTACTCCCATGGACAGGAGCTGTCCTCCTGTGGTGACAGTGTCACCCTTCCAGTGGTGTTAAACTCCTGGGAGAGGTGGTGGCTTCAGTGGAGCAGCTGTCCTGCAGGTAGGTCATGCTAATCCCAGCTCAGACTTTCCACACTGGAATGGAGAACTGGTTTGGCTCCTGTCCTCAGTGCAATACAGAAAACAGGGTATTTCCAGAGCTCCTGGCAAGACTGCCTGTGTCCCTTCTGTCCACTCCTGAGCATGGATAGCATGCCCCAAATCAGCTATGGTATGTGTTTTTAAAGGCATGCAGCTTTTGGGGTTCAATCCAGCTGACTGCTCTGAGCTGTTTCAGCTCTTATAGGCCCAGTTTACATTAACTGCCACACCTGTCAACTTGATTCAATCACAAAACAGCTAAGTAATAACAAAGGAAGTTTCATTTCCCTTCACCTGGTTTCCTGTTCTCATTTCTCCTTCCTCCCCCTCCAGTTCCCTGTGTTCTTCTCAGCCCTTTGACCTTACAGCTTCCTTCCTTCCCTTCTGTCCCCATCAGCCTCCTACCTTTCCATAGCTGCTCTTACATCTGAAAAATTCTTATCTACTAGATGCTTTCCTTGTTCTCCTTTAAATCCTTTTTAAAAAACATTCATCTTCAGTCAGAAAAATAACTTTCATTTTTCATTAATAATCTCTTTAACATTTCTTGACAATGTTCCTTTCAGATTTATAGCCAAGTCTTGCAAAAGTTTACAAAGAAGTACCTGTTAAATTAAATTGAGAATGCTCAGTTATAAGTTTGGAGGACTGGATTGTTCATAGGAAAGATTTTTGAAATGGAAATATTTCTCACTGTAAAACTCAGTGTTCATTTATGGTTCTATATACATTTTTAATAAACTTTTGTGACCTCAAAGGAGCAGTGGAACGTTCACTAACTTCTGTTTTTAACTTGCATTCCTTAGGTCAAGGTGTGGAGCCTGTTCTCACAGATTTTTAAATGTGCTGAGCAAACTTAATGTTGACAATATGACTTTATACACAGAATCATATGAAAGGACAAGTACAAGCTGTACCTTTTGATATTGGTGACTTTAATTCTTTTATTTTTCAGTAGTGATTTTTATTTCAGGAACTTCAAGCATCTGGACTGCCTGAGTACATAAAGATTGTAGAAGTTGGGCCAAGGGATGGATTACAAAATGAAAAGGTAACTTTTCTCTTTTGCTTTTGTGTGTACTTGGACATGAATTTTAGTGTTCTTTTCATTGTGTAGTACATGTTCATCCTGCTAATTATGTTTCTTTCATTTTGTACTATTAAATATATCTAATTTCATATTGATAACTTTCATTCATATTAGAATGAAAGTGTGTTCCTATTTATCCAGCTTTAGATCATATAATTTATTTTTGTACTTGGCTAACTAGCCTTTCTATTACTCAACGTTTCTTTTTACTGGAATTTGTCTTGTCAGTCAATAACATTTTGTCATGACATAATTGTTAAACACTATCAAACACTGGCTATCTTTGTAACTTGTGTTTCTACTTCAAGTGTTGATGTAGAAGAAATGGTAAAATAGGTTTTGTCATGCTTCCTGCATGAGAAAAATATTACTCTTTTGATCTCATTATTTGCCTGAAGGATGGTAGGGAAGCATGGAGGAAGATTGAAAGAGACATGTATGGAAACAGTCACCTATTTCCACAGTCTGGAGGACAAGCCCACATATATCATTGTTACTCACACCAGAAATGTTAGTGGTATTAGCAGAATAAAGTTACTCTGCCTCAGCTCTGGGGCTTTTTTCCTCTCATTTTTCACTGGTCACACTGTTAGTATTTCCTTTGTCAGTTCTTGCTAGTTTGGTGTTTGGTTAATAGCAAATAATGAGACCAAATGTATAACCAGTTACACGGAAGTGCTTCTTTTTGTGATGGGTAGAAGATGGAGTAAGATCATGTATTCTGCCTAGTACCTTCCTTACACCTTCCTTGTTCTTCCTACTGACAGAAAACAGTAAAGTTATGGGAAAATGTGTAAGTGTAGTTCATTATTTTAGAAAAAAGTACTGATTATGTACAGGGAACATTTCACTTACAAGTTTCTCATGTATGAAATACTTTACTAAAATATATTTCCATGTCTATAGGCGATAGTCCCAACTGATATAAAAATTGAGTTAATCAACCAGCTTTCCAAAACCGGCCTGCCTGCAATAGAAGTGACCAGTTTTGTTTCTTCCAAATGGGTGCCTCAGGTACGTAAAGTCAACTCCATTCAGAACTATTTCAATTTGAGTGCCATTCCATTTATTTATGTAACATTCAGTTGGAACTAAAGATTTGGGATGGTGACACATCATTAATGTAATTTAATGTTATTCCTACTTATTTTCTACTTCTAGTAGTCACTGATGTAAAAAAGAAAAGTAGTATATGTTACTTTTTCTTTAAATGAAATGTGATTTTCCACATTTGGAAATGTGTTTGGAAGATCTAAATTTGGGACTTCTGTATATGTAGTAGTAGTTAGGCATATTACTTATTTTGGAGTTCTAACACTCTATCAGCAACTACACTTAAATTTTGACGAATCATAATGATTTGCTTATTATTTTTCCAGAATTAATTTTTACATTAGGTAGAATTCAGCAGAAACCTAACCTTTCTGGAACTGACAGCAAAACTTCATTGGCGTTAGAGTGCCACATTTCCATTTGCGATTTAACACTGCAAATTCAAGCTTAGTCCTAAAGTTTACTATTTAGCACCTGTTTGTGCAAATTAATTATTTCCTGCAAATAAGGAAGTAAGTCAGTATTTATCTGTATAATTTAAACTATTTTTCAAGACATTGCAAGCTTTTTTGCATAGAAGCATTTGAATATATTTCACACGGAGCATACAAGTTATTTACAAATTAAAGAAGTTAATTGATTTGGGAAAATACTTCAGTTTTAGCAATGTCTATTGCATGTTGCACATCTGCCAAAATGTAGATAATGTTTGTCCATTTTAAACTGAGAATGCATTCTGGCTCTGGATCGTATTCAAGGCTTTTCTCTGTGAAAAGCATAGTACAAGCCATGCTTATTCATGAGTTAATAAAGCAAATTGTACAACACTCTTGAGGGCCTCCTTCACTTTATTTCAGTGTTCTAAGGGTCACCAGGGAAAAGACTAGAAGAAGGGTATTAGGAAAGGTGAGGAGAAAAGTGACAATGCAGAATTTGTTTGGCATCAATGCTGGGGCCGTGTTATCTTGTCTGCTAAAAGGGAGTAGGTTAAGTTTTTCTAAGTGACATCACACTTTGTCAGTTACTGCAACAAAGAATAATGTAGTAGAAATGTAGAAATAATGTAGAAGAAAAAGTCTAAAGCAAAGATGTATTTCTTCCTTTCTTGTTTAATTATATCCTTTTCCTGTGAGCCCATTATGAGTGCCAAATTTAGCACAGTTTTATCAGTTTAGAAAAAAAAAGCCTTCTTATCTCAAATTTATTTAATGAATACTTTACTTTAATGGCTTAATTAGTGTTTAATTTTTTTTTTTTAATTTAAAAGATAAAGTTGTGTTGCTTTGAGAGAGAGCGCAGTCTTGGCTTTGCTCTTTCTTTCCTTTTTTCATAGGTCATGGGAATAGAATTTAGAGTTACATTTAGATCATTCATTCACTTATTTCTGCTTTTAGTATTTTAAATTTTTTATGGATTCCCATCCGCTGTTGTTTTTGGCAAGGATTTTTTTTTTAGTGAAAAATCTAAAAGAAAAAGTTCCACAGTAGCAAGGTGCCATATAAAACAGGATCCCACACCTATAACATAAACAGCCAAAAATTATAAATATCTACTATTAGGAAGCTTTTTTTTAAAGACATTGGGAAAAGAAATATTTTATTACAATTTAACATCCTATTACATGCAATATGTGCAAAGATGGGATTTTACTTACAGGAAAAATAGCAATGGGACAGATTTAATACATATAATATTATTTGGATCTGGCAGGTTTGTACTGGTTGAAAAAGTGTCCTTTTGGTTTTCCAGTATATTTTTAAGACAGGCTATAATTGTGGAGAGTGAATTTAGTTCCAGCATTTGCCATTTGATTTATCATTTGGTTTCAGATGTTCTTTTTTTGCCCTGAGAAATGTAGCTACTACTTATATTAAATTAAGGAATGAAAAATTGTTCTTAAAAATCTAAGATATTAACAGAGGTTTTTTGTGAGATTATCAGACCAATTTAGTTGACATAGAAGCAAATACAAAAGTTTTGTGCTATCACTTATTTCCTGATAAGAAATGAGTTGTGTCTGGCTATAAAACACCTTTTGTACCATATATCCACTTCCTTATAGATACATGTTGGGCTTGTGTTTGAAGAGGAATGCATGAATTTTTCTGATATTTTTAATCCGTTTGTTTTCAAAGAAGGGAGCCTGTGACAGAAAGGTTCCAGGTTACAAGCAGTATTCTTAATTAACAGTGTGATATAATTTAATACCATGTATTTAGAATTGTGGCACTGCATAGCTATCAAGACTGTATCTGCTGAAAGTAAGGAGTAGTGAAAGCTCTATAGTTCACATATCTTTTCACATTGTACTGCTCAAAATGCTTTTCACCAGTGTGGATAGAAACAGAAATCCAGCTTAATAGTGTTTGAGAGATTTTGCTTTTATGAGAGCTCATTTAAAAAGCATTTAAAATGCACTATTCTTTTTTAAAAACTCAGAATCTTTAAGACATTAAATAAGAGGGATATGTTTTTTTAATTGTATTGTTTTCAAGTGCGCACACCATTGAAAAATATTTCTTTTCAACCCACTTCTTTTAAAAAAATGTGCTTATCTGAAGAATCTGCCTTTTATTAAATGAATAAGTGTTTCATTCACCTTCTTCATTAGTGAAGGGAGAATATTTAATCTTGAATGTATGAGAAAAATGTAAGAGTATCTTAAAAAGGCAGATTTTCTTTTGTGAGGAGAGAGTAAGAAAGACAAGTACTCTGATCTTTGCTATAAAAAAGAAGTATTTTCTTCTTTAGAAAGAAACTTCTGAATATATTAAAACATTGCACTATGTGGACATGTGGATTTTGCTGTATTTTTAAGAATAGATGTGTTTAGTCTTTTCAAATATTCTGATTCAGTGTAATCAGAGTAATTCAAGTTCAGTTATGCTTAACATTGTGAAGTTGCATTTATCAGTGCTGAAGTTTTCAAGATTTCTGTTTTTTAAATCTGTTATTCTGTTAATTCCACCTATTAAGTCCAATGAAGCAAAGTTAAAGTTGCTGTAACACTTCATGGACAGCATGATCATGTCTGTCAATTTATGATGCAAATTATATTTTTACAGATGCACACAAAGTAACACTGTAGATATCTTAGCCCCAGTTCTATATTCCCTCTAAAAAGATTACAACACAAATGGTCAAAACTAAGAAATTTTAAAAAAGTATTTTTACAAAATCAGTTTAACCTCCTTATTGTTAGACTTTTTGTATGAACCATAGAAGTAATGAGGGCAAAACTACAGTCTAAGCCAATTTCTATTTAGCTATATAAAATCAGAAAATAACAGCTGATCAATACAAATTATTTATGTATTTTAGATGGCAGATCACAAAGAAGTAATGAGGGGCATTGAGCGGCATCCTGGAGTCCAGTATCCCGTTCTCACACCTAATCTTCAAGGTTTTCATTCTGCTGTAAGTGCCTTCATAGGTGTTGTCCACATTTACCTCTTTCATGTTTCAGACATTTTCAGTTCAGCACCAGACTAGCTATTTAATGTCAGAAACAAGCTATAGTTTTTTTCAATGAAAACTCTGAATTTTCTTGATGGAAAATGGGGAAATTCACAGAGTGATGTTAAGGTCATATTTTAGTAGAGGCATTGACCAGGAACTTTGTAAGTTCTTTTAAATGATGCTTGTATATAAAGAGCACGACAGTTCTTTTTCTTCAACTTGCTGGCCTTAGAAAAGTTTCTGAAGAGTGTCTTGGTGGAAAACAATGAAGAAGGATGAGGAAAAACCCATTTAAATGAAAAAGCTTTATAGCAATTCTGGATTTCCTTTTGGTTGGGTTTGAAAGTTTAAGTTGTTTCACTTCTTCCAAAATAATCAAAATTATAGACTTGAAGTGTGTAAAAGTGTGAAAATGGAGCAGTTCAGTCTTTAAAAATACACATTGTTAGTGAAATCTTTACTTTTTTTTTGGTTTTTGAAAATTTTAATGCTTCTGTTTTTGTTGTGATATAGAATAAGCTGTATTTGGAAAGCATACTGCTTGGTGGATATTTGTGGTCTAGTCTATAGTTCAGTTCCTGTGCTGAAATATCTGTTAGAATCCTGTGCATAGTTGACTTAACTATCAACAGTCAGATTATAATGGTACAACTTTGTCTCAGTCATAGCTCATATGAGTTTAATTAATTGTGCTTTATCTCTATACTGTATTTAGTGATATAATGAAGGGGGAAAAAAATGAAAAAATGGTTATAGATGATTCCTGCATTCCTCCTTGCTGATGTTTTTTCCCTCTGTTTGAAAAAAAATTTGTTCCTGTAGGGGTTGCTGAATTTTAGACATTATCCTGCAGAGGCAGAGAGTAAAGGCAAAAGCTCCATACTTCATTGAACAAGAGTATTATTCTGACTGGAGAGTGAGAGTTAATTAATGATTCTCCTAAACTAAAATGTTTTCTTCTATCAGTTGGCTTTCAGCCTTCTAGTTTGCCTCATGCTTTATGTTTTACAGAGGTACTGAATACAAGCTCAGGCTAATTTTCCCTTCAGTGAAGTCACCACATTTGCACATTTTCTAGACTGGTGTTTGCTCTGAGACTTCTCTCAGCAGACTCTCATGTATACATTTTCCATATTATCCTTATCAACTGTGACACCAAGACCAGTGGAGCCCTTGATCCTAGACTTAGCTCTAAGAAGGAAATCCCTGTTGGTTATTGTTGCTGCTCTAGGCATATGCACACAGAGAGCTTTCCCAAGCATGAGAATGGCTTCCTGCTATCCAGGAGGAACAGACTGTGTGACAGTTGTAGTATGATTTTTTCCTTTTCTGAAAAGATAAATATAAGTATTAATGTTTTTTGTATAATTGGTCATGTGAATTCCTACATCTTATTACCTTTATCATTCATCAGTTTAAAAACATGTTTAACAAATTGCTAAGAAGAGAAACTATGCCATGGTGAATAATCTAAAAATTTGTTTCAATCTGTCTGTATGCTATAGCAAAAATGGAATTAAATTTCGATTTTAGATAGAGATCATATACTTAATGTACTTTAAAATTTTAGAATGTTGTACAGAATTAAATGCTTAATCTAATACTTTAATATAGTGTTGTGATTCTGTTTTCTTGAAATATGTTTTTTAGATTGCAGCAGGAGCTACAGAAGTCTCAGTATTTGGAGCAGCATCTGAATCTTTTAGCAAAATGAATATTAATTGTTCAATTGAAGAAAGCATAGGAAGGTTTGAAGAAGTCATTAAATCTGCAAGGAATATGAATATTCCAGTGCGTGGGTAAATATACAGATTCTAAAGTCATAGAGTTGCTTGAGTCATTGTTACAGAGGTTATTTGGTACGAGTAGAAAAGTTTATTACCAAATTTTTACACTGTAGATGAATTGTAATAATAGTCTACTGTGACTTTTATTTTTAGGATTGATTATATTTAGTTATTTTTGCATTTTTAACTACTGATGGTGACTCTTGCTGTGGAAATTAAAAAAAGAAAGCTGTGTTTATGATATTATTCAGATTATTTTTTGCTATTACAAATGACAGAATAAAATTTCTTTTGTTCTGTTGAGAATTCATAATGCTGGCACCTTAAAAAAATACCCTACGAATTTTTATTTTATTGTAGAGTTCTTAATATATCACTGCATACATTACAGCATCAAGGTATAAAAGTGAGAAAACAAATTTACTCCTAAGAAAAAACTTATTCTGTATATGTTATCCTGAAAACCCAGGCATTGAAATTTTTGAGTCTCCAGTGCATGAAACTCTAGAATTGTCTGGCTTTTTTTTTTAACTTAAAATTATCCTGAATGGTACTCACTCTTGAACAGTATCAATTTTCATTTCCATTTTCTTTTGCATCAGAGGTAAAAACTACTTACCTAAGATTATTTGTGAAGGTCCTTGTGAATGCAGAAGGGCTCACATAGATTCAAAGATAAATTCAGCAGTGAGATTCCTTGAGGAATACTGGTAGTGTAATCTACATCATGCTCAGAAAATACCTCGACTTGAAAATAGGTAAAGCTAGATACCTCAAAGACTAAGTACTTGAAAACCAGTCTGGGAAGAAATACTGATTTCTCTCTTTGCTCCAGAAATAGTGATGAGGTAATGCTACTGCACACTCTTTTTCACAACAGTGTGTTGTTCTTTGGTCATTAGCCCTGAGAAAGGGAAATCTGAATTCTAGTATTAACTGTGCCCCAGAGGATCACAGAACAGCAGTATGGTTTAGGTTGAGAGAGAGCTCTGGAGGTCATTTTGTCCAACCCAAGAATTTGTGGGTGTTGGTTGGCAAAAAAATCAACCTAAACCAGCAGTGTGTACTCACAGCCCTGAAAGCCAATTGTGTCCTGGGCTGCATCAAAAGCAGCATGGCCAGCAGGGCAAGGGAGGGGATTTTGCCCCTCTGCTCTGCTCTGGTGAGATGTCACCTAGAGTGCTGCATAGAGTTCTGGTTCCCCAGCATGAGAAGGACATGGAACTGTTGGAGCAAGTCAGGCAGAGGGACTGGAGCATGTCACAAGGTCAGGCTGAGAAAGTTGACTCTGTTCAGCCTGGAGAAGAGAAGATTTTGGGGAGTCCTCATAGCAACCTTCCAGTATCTAAAGGGGGCTGCAGGGAAGCAAGAGAGGGGCTCTTCATCAGGAACTGTAATGACAGGACAAGGGGGAAAAGCTTCAAGATGAAAGAGTAGATTTCAGCTAGATACTAGGAGGACATTCTTTACTGTGAGGGTGGTGAGGCACTGGCACAGGTTGCCCAGAGATCTTGTGTATGCTCCATCCTTGGAGGTGTTGTTCAAGGCCAGGTTGGATGGAGCTCTGAGCAACCTAATCTATTGGAAGGAGGTGTCCCTACCCATTTCAGAGGTGTTAGAAATAGATGATCTTTAAGGTCCCTTTCAACCCAGAGCATACTGTGCTTCCGTGATTTTCATACACACACACAACGAGAGCCACCCAAGAATAATTTATAAATGCTCAGGTTCTTTTTCCTTAGCCTGGGTATATTTCAGGAGAAAAGTCACCAAATAGAGAAGTAAGAACATTTGCTATAATAAGAAGCAAGAACTTGTACCGGAGTTTAAATACTTTTTCCAGTTGCTAATCTGCCAATAGAGTCATGATCTGCCTTGCTGAGCAATTTCTCATATAAGAAATCTGTTATTTAAAAGCTTTCTGCCACCACTCTTTTTCACATTATTTTTTAAACTAAATTCTGAGCTGAGAAGATAACTAGCAATTTGAGTTCTCCATGAGGTTTAGGCTCAGGGATGCCTGAACTTTAGCTCCCAGACAGGTGTGGTTAAAGGAATCACAATTCAGTCAAATTCAGACAAAACAGCAGGTGTATAGCAACAAACCTTTTCCACTTTTGAACATTTTTACACTAAACTTCTGTTTGCTCTTTTTTTTCAGATGTCTAGGCATGTCAGGAGATGTTTTCTGTTTCATATTCATGCATTTAACTAAAAATTTCCAGTAAATGGTACAATATAGGCAACCAACCATCCAGGAAATCCTCAAAGCCTATGTATTGTTGAAGTTTTTGGATAATTATGGAGTATGTCAGAAAAAGGACTTTGCAACTTGTCCGTAAGATGTAAATTGTAGGTGATGAAGAAGCCCCTGTGGTGTAATGTAGATTAATTTTCAGCTTTAAATATTAACTTATCTTCTGTGCACTAGTTTTCACTCGTTTAAAAAAGTGGCAGTCTGGAGCTTTTTCCCCACCACGGATTATGTCTGTTGCATTTGTAACATACCAGAAGCAATTATTCTGGCATTGATACACTGATGTGCTGAAGTAACTGTTCCCATGACAGGATTCTACAACATTCCCAAACATTTATCTACTATCTGACAAGCCATGTGGGTTTTATTTTTCTTCACACAGAAAAAAAAAAAAAAGAGGAAAAAAAAGGAGAAAGAAGTAGAAAGCAGAAAATAGTAAAACAGAAGAACAGCACAGAAAAGTAATAATTTAGGGAACAAAAACAAAGCAAAGAGATAAAAGGGAGGAATATCAGGAACCAGGTAGTGAAGCAAACAGAACAGTACAGAGATTAAGAGAAAGGAGATAATTGAACTCAGGGAAAATACAATCAGATTATATTTATCAAGTGCTTACTTTTTGTATTTAGTACAGATATCTGTAATTTCATTGCAACGTGCAAACATAAGATAAACTTCATACAGTACATGCAGGAAAATTTTATTGAGTCTGTCATGCCAGGTGCAGTATATTACAGAATACTTCAACAGAGAACTGCTTAATATCAGATATGCTGCAAAATGAGCAGATACAAAGTTGTGAATGGAAATTATGTAAATGCACTCCAGCTATAGCTTTCTTCCTTAGGTTTACAGATCTAGGAAAAGTGAATCATTCAGAATTAAATAGCCATTGACAGAATAATTCAATTTCTGGTATTATAATGAAGTAATGGATACAGATAGAGAAGATATGTATATTAAAGAGAAACTACATTTATGTGAATGTTACATGTATTGTCATCACATTATATTAGTTTGAGAATTAATTTTTCCAGTAAAAACTAGAGATTGAAGCACAAGAGATGAGATGATGCACTAATGTTATACTTACAACAGATCAAAAAGTTTAAGAGAGAACTGCTGATATTTTTCCAGAGGTGGTCTAATATAACTCAATAATAAAGTAGCCAATCTGCTAAAAACCTGCTGAGAATCTAAACTGCAGAATATGGAGCCTAATTTCATAACAAAAAACTCTTTCTTAGGCAATAATTCTCAGTATCCACTGAACATGAATTTCAGTATATGAAACTATTGAAAAGAAGGTTTTTAACACTCTAAGTTAGAAGATAAAAGAGAACTGGCTAACCCTATAAATTAGTATTTTGAGAGCACTTTTAAAATATCCATCCCAAGAAGATTTTGAGGAGTCAAAATAGTAATCAATGAGAAATAAAATAATACTATGGATCAGACCCTAGACAAATATTTTTTAAAGAGAATAATTACAAAGTATTGTGATACTTTGACTCGTGTGCATACTCATTCAGGTGCAGTCCTCATAGTTAGAAGAGTCAGTGGGAAGCATTGAGACAGAATGATTGCTCAGAAATAATAATCAAATGGCATCGTTTAGTGAACATATAGTTCACTACTTTCTTTAAAGCTCCAGTGTATTTTCTTGAGTAGAATTTTGAAGACCAGAAAAAATAGCAGAAGCATGAATATGGAAATGGAGGATTCACACAGACTTCTTTTTTTAATAGTTGTCCTGGTTTAGTAAATCTTTCATCTGTTGAAAAAAGGTCTAGAAGGTGGACTTAAAACTTTAATTAGTTAAAAAATTTAAAAATACCCTTAAAGAAGAAGCATCAGTTTTGATTGCCAAATCCAGAAAGTAAGTAAATCTGTTTACAGCATTTCAGGTGCTTGTAAGGAGGGAGGTTATGGAAGCAGTCTGACTTTTCCGACTTAATTCTAGAAAACTAGACTATGGTTTTCTTTGGTAGGAAAGCCTGCAGTACTACAAGGAATTCAATAATACTTGAGAGAAAGTAGTTCATTAATTCCCAAATATTGCAGTACATTTGGAAGACTTCTGGAGTTTTTCATTGTATTTAATGAGATAAAACACTGTTTCTCTTCCTCAATGAAAAAAATTAAAAGATAATCAGAAAGTAAAATTTAAGCTAAAATTTCACAGAAGTATTCAGTGCAATCCAGTGACTTTTGCCTGGAAATAAAACAATCAAAATAGAATTAGCTATTAAAGTCTGTGATTTATGATCTCATATTTACCTGTTGCTAAAAATGCTGCTTTTAGTGACGGGTACAATAAATGGCATTTTGATATCCTGATTCCATGCAATTGTTTTTTAAATGCTGAGACAGTCAAGGATTTGTGGCAAGTTTTTTTGATAGTCAGTATTTTGAATAGGTGCTCATGGTTTGACTGCTTGTTACTCAATTGAAGAAGATTAGTTTCAGGGGTTTTGTTGTGTAGCTGTTATTTACTGACAATACTTCTATATTGTTTTTCACAATTTTAACGTGAGGCACATCGAAGCATGACTACACAACAGGCCTGAACTTGTCATCCTTAATTTTCTAGTAGTTACTAGAGGGAATTAGGTGACCTTCTTGCTGTGATTTCCTGTATGTGCTTTTTGAAAGTAGCTGCCGTAGGATAAGATGGAACACTGTCTGGATGATCCATCTTTTTGGCTGCAAAGGAGCTTAGGTCCATCCAGTGCTGGTCATTCTATAGGTGGCCTGCCTAAGGATAGGCTGTGGAGGGCTATCTCTGATACCAAAAGTAAGAACAAATGAATCCCACCCTGCATAGGCAAAGGATTAGGACCTTGTAATTTGTGAAAATTACAAGAGATAGAAGTGTATCAATAGGGTTTATGCTGTAAGGTGTCACAAAATGAAGCTCTTGACTATGCAGAGAAAGATTTTACTCTGTGGGCTTAGTTTTTAATCACCTTTTTAGACACTGGCTGATTTAAAGAACCATAGCCAAAACCTGCAGCCCTTCCTCAAGCAAGCTCCCAGGATTACACATGTTAAATTCTAATACAAATTTTGTAGGCTAAATATTTTGCTAGAATTACTAAAGTAATAAAAATAATAATATGCATAAACTGTATTTGTGTTCATTTCAATACAGAGATTGTTTCCTTTCTAAAGCACTATTATTGTTTAAAGCATTATTTATTTGAAGGGAATGGGTAATTTAGTGCCTTGCCCTAACTCCTTATTTGAGCAGTTGAAAAATACTTCCAAAAATAATTTTAAGGGTTTCAAATTGTATTTCCTATTTTTACTGGCAATTTACATTTTTTGTAGTGAGCATAAATCATTGGCAATCCTTGAATCTTATGAAAAATGCAGTCAAACAGTTGAAACTAAACTTTAAGCTTTTGCATGTCTTACTGTTACTACAGCTGCACTAACATTGACTCCATCATCATCCAGAAAATTTATGTTGTCAGCTGTCACATTTAAAATCTGTAGCACAGTCCACAGTTTTCTAAATGTTTACTAAATCAATTCAAATGTTTATGAAGGATTGAAATGTTGCATATGGTCTTAGAAGTTAGACCATTTAGTAGCATCATAAAGGGGTGGGATTGTGTTGGTTTTTGTTTGGAGTTTTGGGTAATTGGGGAGTTTTTTTAGTACATGCTAAAAACTTTACAATAACATCTGGGACAGACTCTGTGAAGACACTGAGCCAAATCAGTTACAAATTGTGTGGTCAGCTAATTACTGCTAAGTGTGTTTTACACGTAAAGTGACACAAAATAGTGCTGGTTTTAAATTTGCACCTTGCAATGCATAATTCAGGTACTATTAAAAATAGCATAACTTATTCAGTGATTAAAAATTAAATCTTAACTGCCAGGGTTGGTAAAAAATGGTGGGAAATGGTAATTGAAAGTAGTCATTTGGATTATCCTTTAATTTGTGTATCATGAATATGCATATAAAGAAAATGTTAAGTAAATTCTGAATAAGCTGGTTTCCTCCAAATGAATGTATTCCATTGAGCTAGATTCTTCTAAGTTAATGTATTCCAAAATTTAAAAAGACACAGGAATGAATTTCAGTTACTACAATAGAACAGTAAAGGAAGTAAGGTGCTTTTCTCTCTTTTCCAAAAATCATGCTTTGGGTCCTCTGACCATGACAGACTATCTCCTGAAACATTCAATACTGTATAGGACTGCCTTATTCCTAATAAAAAAATGAACCAGGGATATAAGCCTGAAAGGTTGTGATTTTTTCCTCTACTCAAAAAAAACCAACACGTTTCTCTGTGGTCAGCAATTAAAGGCTGTATTTATGTCCCAGACCTGAAAAATGTTCATGGGAATAGCCCTTTTAAGGCCATTTGTTCAAATGTGAATGCGTATGCAAATGTTTAGAGGTTCAGTGTTAAAAAAACAGATGCAAATTTTGCTGTAGAATACTTCTAGAGACATTTCCTTACAAAGCTTCTGCTTCATAAATTAAAGCATATGCAATCACACCTTAATTCTGAACTGCTCTATGTAATTCCTTTGTTTATGTCCTAAGCCTTTTAAGAATGAGTTGTATGGTGCAGTTCACAGTACATAAAAGCATTTTGAAATGTATCACTATTTGGCTTACATCTGTGTTTGTACGGAATTCAAATACTGGTTGATACACTTGAAATATAGCAATATTTTTTCCTTGACAACAAACAAACAATGTTGTGTATTATTATTATTATTACCACCTTTTATGCTATGCTATAATAAAGCTTACAGGTTGCAACATACATAATTCCTTGTTGATTATAGGAAATAATTATTGGTTCACTTTGATGCTAATACACATTAAACAAAATATAATCAAGACTTAAACAATTTATTTTAGTTATCTTTGTCTTGTGCTAATAACACCTGGATATCTTTTGGGGAAAAAAAAAGTGGAAGAATAAATTCTTTTTATTTTAACATACTTGTAACAATTGGTTTTAGAAACTAATAGTGAAGCTTGTTTTGTTTATAAAGATGTATCCTGATTATATAAAACTCCTGATTATCGAAGTAATCAGATCTTTATAATTCAGTTCAACAACATTCTTTTTTCCTTCTTTTATTACAGTCTGTCCTAAGTAACTTAAGTTGAAGTATTTGGATAGCCTTACTGTAGTGAATCTTTTAGATGTAGTTGGAAATACCATAAGATAAACTCAACAATTCAGTTTTGCGCAAATATATATGGTTCAAAGGTGTATGTGTTTTACAAATACAGACAAACTCAGAACTCATTTTTTCTGGTATTCTGGAATACTTAGGGCTTAAATACACATTTTTTCACATTGCTTTAAATGGCCTATTTAAAAGACTACATTGTGTAGTTTAGCATAGTCACAATTATTTTGAGAATATTGTGATTTATACTATTTTAACTCTTCTAGGTAGTAAAATAAGTGTAACACCTTAATGTCACTATAAGTGAGCCTATATTTGGAGTTATGGAAACTATAAAATGGAGATGAGCATTTAATAGACTTGGGAGAAACACATTTTTGTATGTGAATGGCAATCAAATCTACAGGTTTACACATTATTAAGTCAGCTGGAATCAGTGCCCTGGAGAAGTTTAAGAAGCCAGATATTGCTGGGGTGAGGGGACATAGTGAATTTCTCTGTACTGGGAACAGGTTAAGAAAAGGATCTTGGAGCCATTGTACTAACTCTATCATACTGGATAAATCTACTATGTGAACGTTTTCCTGAGGAATACATTTGTACCAGCTTTTACCCATTGTTTTTGTACCTGCAGAGAGAAAATATTAACAGCAAGCCAGAAGAGCTGCTTAAAAAAA